>JAVJIF010022686.1:0-55000 GCA_038442645.1 Agave tequilana
GCTCAATCATATTTTGTATTGCATCCAGAAACAACAATATAGATTATCACTTTACAACACCTTGAGCCACGTAGAGTGTACCTGATCCTATCGAACGCTCTTTGTTAAAAACTAACTAGAGCACCTAATGAATCTTAAGCTAAATAGTTGCTTAATCTTTCATTGTATAGCAAGACTTTTCTGATTTTCATTTATGATAGAACCATATAGATAACCTGGCCATGGAGAGCATACATTTGCTGATATTTGACATTCTACACTGTATCATGATAACAAGAATGACAAAACAAAACACAAAAAGCATGGATCTTATTTATTTGGTAACCATGGGTTGTTTTGTTAATTAACTTTATAATTGTTGGTTTTTCATTTTGTTCTAAATTGTAGTACTGACATATTTATATTGCCCATAAGTCAAATATATGTGTTGCTGTCTGCCGAAGGACCTATTTAAAGATCTTTGCTAGTGACTTTTTTTGGGGCATCTGATGAACATGTTTAAAAACCAGTAAAAGGATTTTGCTAAATCATTCATGTTATTTGGTAGAACTTTTTAAGGGGTAAATGGTATTGATTGGTTATTTCTTTTGTTTGGTTCTTCCTTGAAGGGTATGGATAGTCTTTTCTTTCCTCTGGGCATCCTCCTCCTCCTCATATTATCATCACTGTTTTTTTTCTTTTTTTGAAGTTTCTATCATCAGGGTAACATTCTGTGGGTATTGATCTTTTTTTTATCTCCCTCCCTGGGTATTGATCTTTTTTAATCTCCCTCCCTCCAGGTGATATGGTAGAATGGATGTGGACTGGTTAGCACTCACATGGTGACAGCTATAAATGTTTCAGGTGCAAATTCTTCGTATTCAGAGGGTGCCTTTACTGCCTTGCTGCTACATTCATCTTGCTCATTGAAACAAGCAGCCAACAATGCTTATCCAATCAAGCAGCCAAAGCAGCCAACACTATTCCTTGGTTTTACCAACGATGATCATGTTTGTTAAGCTAAATTGCTTTGTGGATGTAAATCACTGTATGTTTGATGTTGGCTTTGCTTCTAAACCATAATACATGATTCTGCAGGTTGGTTGCTTTGGATGAGTTGAGGAAAACCTTGTAAACCCTCAAAATTATGAAATTCCTACTTTTCTCAGTGTTTCAAATTCAGTTTTGCCTACCCTAATCTAAATGCTACTTTTTTCCGGAAACAATTTTATCACAATAAACAACCTAGACATTCTTAATTGTTGTTCCTACGACTTTCAAATGGAAGAAATGAGGAAATAAATTATCATTGTAGCATTGCATTAGCCTAAATAATTTATGGTATTGGGAATTCGTTCGTTTTTGCTCTTTGGCTGTATTCGTGTCTTAGGTTGAATGCAATTGCCTACAACTTTCTTCCACCCTAATTCTTGATCTGGGACAATTTTGAAAATTTGGTTTTATGTTAAAGGAGCTTCAATTGCATGATTGCCAAGTAGAATTTCAGGACTTAATAGCGATCTTGTGTCCTTAATGAAGTTCCTGTGACCAAAAGTTTCCTTGGTTAAGAATTTGAGACAATTTAGAGAGGTTGACGGTCTGTAAATAGCTTTTGTAAAATTTGTAAATCTTTCAGACAGCTTTATGCTTCATTGCTGATGCTATCTTTATGGGAAAATTTTCAGATGATTTGGTTTGAGTTGATTCAATGTTTCATAAATGATTTTGAATTATATATCAAAATAAATTTGCACTAGATTACATGACATATACTTCAATTGAAAGAGTATTATATCAAAAACTGGTAGGTTCTCTTTTCTCATAAGAACTTATTTTTTCAGGTTTTATAAATGTCGCTTGTGTTCCTTTGCCACTGGTTGAGGGTGGTTGCCCATTTCCATCATATATTCTTTTTCTGGGTTGCAGGTGAATAAATTTGTGTGGACATTGGAAGTGTGTTGCCACTTGCCATTGTATGGACAGTATAAGTTCTCTTATGTTAGCAGTCCTTCATGAAACTAGCTGGACTTCAAGAAGTGTACATGTAGTATCTGGACTCTGGTAGTTGGTTGGCAAAAGAGAGAAGAGGAAAGGGGAGGGAAAGGGGGAGCTGAACGCAGAGTGCTGGCAAAGGCATTCTCCTGCCCACCATCTTTCCTTTCTCATGGAAACACAAGTATCAGAGGCAAGGAAGAAAAGGGAAAAGGGAGCATCAAAAAGGGTATGCTCTTTTTCAACTACTCAATCACGAGATATCCTTGACGCCCTTTAAATTCCTGACTTGTCTGACTGTTTATTGAAAACGGTAAAGAGAAGAGAAGAAGATACCTGTGTTCTCTTTTGCTGTAGATTTTCGTCATTGGATGTTTTGGATAATGTCTGGTTTCTTCATCTGAGACTACTCTACTCTCCCTCCTTCATACCAGATTGTGAAGAGGGGAAGACAAGAAGAACACGGATGCTTCAAGAAATAGCCTCTCTTTATCTTCACGGCAAGTTTCTCTTTGTTATTCTCTGATTCCAACCTTTCCCTTCAATGCCCTTGCCTTCAGCAATCTAACTTATTCAACTTAACCAAAGAAGATGCAGCAAGAAGCCTTTCTTCAATTTTTTGGATTCTTATCGCATTCCACAACTTCTTCACATGCACATTCTCATGTCTTCAAACCCATTAAAGTTTCTTCTTTGCTTACTTGAAAGTTTGCTTTTCTTCTTAAAAGTTTTCCCCTCTGCACGAAGTTGTCAGTATTTTTCTGAGTTCCTCACCCTGTCAGTGTAAACTATGTCTTTTGAACCCGCAGAACTCAATCGTTCATACTTCACTTGCTATTCTTCTAGAAGGATGCAGTGGGAAGTCTTCCATTGTCTCAGCCTTACTTCTCTTTCAGCTAGTTTCCCATAACCAGGCCCATTGGCTTTCTCGGGTTGGGTATAAAATGGCTTCTTGTTTTCTCCGAGCCTTGAGGCTTGGGAAGAAGGACAGGGCCAGTGCGATCTCCTTACCTTCTCCTCCTCCTCCATCACTGCCTTCTTCTTCTTCTTTCAGAACTTCCTCGTTGCCTAGAAGGAATAACTCTCTCCTGAGTTGGAGATCATGGAGAAGAGGAGATCGGACAGTCTGGAATCCTGGTCGATGCTATTGGATCCTGCAAATCCAGAGGCTTCGAATCAAATTCAGGAGGAGAACGCGAGGAATGGATGGCTGATCTTTCTCAACTCTTCATTGGAAATAAGTTTGCTTCCGGTGCACACAGTAGGATCTATCGGGGAATCTATAAGCAGAGGGCCGTGGCGGTGAAGATGGTCAGAATACCTGACCAGGATTCGCAGACTGGAGAGCGGCTCGAGGAGCAGTTTAAATCCGAAGTTGCATTCCTCTCTCGACTGTATCACCCAAATATAGTGCAGTTAGTAGAAAGTCTGGTTTCTTTAAAGTTTGTTTAATTGGTCTAGGCTTCGGGCCCTGTCTTTGTTATGATTTATATCTTATGAATCACTGACCATGGCAGAATTTGTCATTAGTAGGTATGCACCAGGAACCTAGATTTGTTTTCCTACATTCTAACTTTATGGAAATTGCTTGATGTGAATTTCTATCAATACTTGAAGTCAACAAAAGTTATAATTTGAATAAATGTTACTCTGAATCTGACATAACAAAAGCCATAGAATCTTAAACTGCAGATTTGTAATAAACAATTTTCAGTATGAACCAACCGCATTCTACTAAGGTAGACATGCATATGCTAACTTTTGAAATAAGCCAACAACCAACAGTCACAAACTTTATCCAAAATTTCTTGGTCGGTTGCATTAGTTCCTTTTTGCGACATAATCCAAATATTCTGGTAAAAGATTCATTAGATGCATTCATTCATGCACACAAAAAGACAAAGTCACGAACCTTGATAACGTCTTTCATTTCTTAGTGTTCAGCGTTCTCTTTCATCCACTACGCGTAGCTTCCTTCTAGTTCTCATTTCCTTCTTGCTTCTTTCATTCCTCATCTGCATTCTTCCATCATGGCTTCTGGTTTCAGATTTATAGTGTTTGGCCAGCAGGAGGACCACGGTGAAAAAAATTTGCACTTGCGTACAAATGAGTATGTTATCTGCAGAGTTTGTTTGAGGAAAATACCATCTAATTAGTGGTTATGAGGTTTGGACCTGAAAGTCCTTCTAGATTATGCATCACTCCTCTCACTTTTCTTCACAATTAGGCTTAACCACAATGGAATTGGCTTATTTTTTGGGAAAAAAATTAAGCATTATTCTTAATTGGCACATTCACATATGCAGGTGGTGTTTTGAAAACACAAGTACCATTAATACCTCCTCTATCATTTGTATTTTTTCAGGCAAATATCATCACTTCGAAGTAACATCCTTCCTGAAACTGGTAGCTGTGAAATGTCATTCAGATTTTGGCACTGTCAATTGACAAGGCATTTCACCCTGGATATATCCAACAATATGTAGGACATAAAGGGAATCCTGTCTTGAAGCCAAAATAGTCTGCATAATTCAAGCACTTGTCTGATATCTTCCATTTGGTTTACACACTTGAATATGAACAGCATAATGATATACACTTCCAAAACCTCAGGCTTCTTTTCATAGTAAAATTCTTTTGGTCGAGTCTGCAACAGATATATTTTAAATCTCCAGCTTCTTTCTAGTACTCGAACATATTATATGTTTTATACCAATATATAATTGCACACAACTTCTAGAAGATAGGGAACCTAGTTACAGGGCCATTTGTTAAGGAATCTGGTGTTGCAAATTCAAGTTGAGCCCCACATAACAATAGGATGAAAGCCTTTGCATCTGATGCTCTTGGGGAAACAAGGATTTACCTGTTCTTTGCTTTTTCCCCAATTAATGAACACAGATTGAGGCAGTAAAAGAGGATGTGATAGTTGTTATCTTAACATAGGAGACGATGGCTCTTAAAAGAGCCAATTGGAGAAAAGGATTCATGTGGCTGATCTCAAATATTTAGAACAAACCCTTTGTCGCTGACATGTTGTCGCTGTGTTGTTGTTGTTGTCGTTGTTGTATAAAAGAATTATAAGATGTTGGCAAGTACCGTTCGACCACATGCTCTGAAAAGCTACTTTTGAGCTTTAGTAACAAAAAGCTCCATTAGCTAGAGCTTGCCTTCAACCTGTATGTAGTGCACTCATCTTAATTTGTACAGCTCCCTTGTGAAAGCCAAAGGCTACTAGTATATCTCATCTCCAAAATCCACTTGTAAAAGATTTTCCTATCTGTTTTGACAATGACAATTATTCTAAATTAAATCCCATTCTTTTTTAATGTGGAATCCAAAATTTGGTGGTATGGTTTGTTTGTTTGTTTTTTTTAATATATTCATGGGACCATGCACTTTAAGGTTTAAAAGGGTTAAATGTGTTATATTGATGTGATAAAGGCGGATCGCAATCACCGTCAAGCAATGAAAAATGAAAATAAGATTCTGAAAGGAAGAAAACAAGAAAATGGGGATTAGGGTTTAAGAAAAGGATAATTTGAGCTTCACATTCCTTACACCACGGACTTCACACCTCTTACACCACGGGCTTCATACCTCAATCTCAAGAGTTCAAGCGCTCACGAAATTTAAATTGAAATTTTTAATTCATTCATTGCCTACCAACAAAAAGCACTGGGGCCTATTTATAGGCTCTACAAGAGTTCAGTTCTCAAATATAATTTATGTGATACTAAAAACACAATAAAAGTAACAAATGAGCTTAAAAATAAACTAAGACATAAAAGCAACTAGAAGCTGTTGTGATGTCCTCATCACTTCCCCCGGGTGAGAGAAATTCGACTCTGTCGAGTGACGGCTCCCCTCAAGAAGCATCTCAATTGAGTTATGGTGGTGGTCGTGAAATCACTAGTGCGTCACATCAAGACCAAGGCGGTGAGGTGAAATTAACTTCCATGAGAACAACTTACCATCGATGAAAGCTCAAACAAGATACATACATTATAACAAGTCAACGCAGTTCTACTGAATCTAACCCATATATCAAGGTATCAATCTCATGTGAAACTTGTTGGCCCAAGGTTACAATCACCCTTGTTTAGTGTATTTTGATGATTACAAAACATATTAGTTATTTGTACTAATAACAATTGTTGTTTAAGTGTGTTTCAGGTTTATCATCACACTAGAAGTACTCTCACTCAAATACAAGATTTTTGGACTCAAGACAATTCAATTTGGGCTCAAGTTGCAAATATTGAAGATCAAGTGAAGATAGCCCACCTTGAAGAATAGCCTTGAAGTCTTTTAGCAAGTTTGTAAGTTTAGAATGTTAAAGTTTGAATATAGGAAATTTGGCTCTAGGATTTGCACACACCCTTGTTTCATGTATTTCCTATGTTTTGAAAAACTTGTTTAAAAACATGTACCAAAGCTTTAGTTTATGCCTTAGTTTATATATACATGTACCAAACTTTATATCTTGAAAAACTTGTTTAAAACATGTATATAACTATTTTCTGCATAATACTTAGCTATAGGTATTTTCAAATGTTTTTACAAAAAATTCCATCTTCAAACAGCCCAGATTTCAGCCTCAGGCAACATCGGTCGACCGGCCCGGTCGACCGGCGTTGTGCCTGGACATGCACTGTTTGCATGTCCGTCGGTCGACCGGACCGGTCGACCGACAGAGAGCCTTCTGCTCTCGGAAATTTCGGTCGACCGGACCGGTCGACCGGAAGAAGGAAACTGTGTTTCCTCCTTTTTGGTCGGTCGACCGGACCGGTCGACCGGGAGCCAACGGCTATATCCAGCTAGGCTGGCGGTCGACCGGACCGGTCGACCGCCAAGCCTGCAACACAGCAACGGCTCTTTTCTCTTTGGGATTTTCTGAAAAACTGTTTCTTTTTCTGTTTTAGCAGATTTTTGGAGAGTGGTTGGGAGCTTTTGCAGGTTGAATTAGGTGAAAAGAAATTGTTTTTAACCTATTTTCCAACCCTATAAATAGAGGAGAAGTCTCTCTTCCTCATTACTAAGAAAAATCCTCAAGTTTTGTTGTTTTCAAAGAGAAAAGAAAAATTGTTTTAAGCCTTCAATTCCTACTCTTTCAAGATTGTTTTTCAGTTGTGTTTGATTCTCTATATCACTCTACAACTGAAGTTTTCTCACCACACTTCATAGAGCCAAAAATTCTATACTCATTCTATAGTGAAGTTGTAAATTGAAGTGAGAGTGTTTGTAAAAGAAATTGAGAAAAGTGGAGTGATCAAGTTGTGATCACTTTGTTCTTGTAATTCCTTCTTGTGGAGCAACCTCTTCGGTAGAGGTCCTTTGTACTCGTGGAGCTCGGTGCTCGGTCTTCGGTAGACCCAATTGTAAAGGCATCCTCGGTGGATAGTGGAAACCCTTCACGGAGGTGAAGGCGGGGACTAGAGCAAGTGTGCTCGAACCTCGAAACAAATCATCTTGTTTGCGATTGCCTTTGCGTTCTTCTTGCTTTTAATTTCTATTGCTTTATATTGCCTTGAATTAATTGCTTGAGAACTAACCCTCTACTTGTGGAATCTTGTGTTGTTTACCTTACTTGCTATACTTGTTGTTTTACATTGTGAGCATTTCATCTTCATCATCATACTTGGCATTGATCGATCACACCTCAATACAACACGGTTGCATTACGCACCTCTAACCCATTTAAGGGGAATTGGGAGGAAGGAGTTCAGAACCTCGCAAGGGGTATTCGGCTCTTAGTCGTGTTTTGAGAGATCGTTGCATCACTCATTTAATTAAAGTTAAAAAGATCACTAGATTAGCATTCACACCTATTCACCCCCCCTCTAGGTGTTTTTCAATTGGTATCAGAGCTTGGACTCTAGGATTTGGTTTAACCACCTTAGAGAAGATCCTAATTTGCTAATCATTTCATTCATATTCATATAGTAAAAATGGCCGATGTATTAAGACCCCTCCTAAGTTTGATGGACTTAACTTTCCCATATGGAAGGTTAAGATGACCGTGTTTTTGCAATCTCTAGGTAGCCGAGTTGTAAAGCCGTGACTAAGTCCTTTAGTGTACCCCCCGGTGACGAATCCACTTGGTCCGAAATAGAGACTAAGGAATTCGATGCCAATGCCAAAGCTCACTATGCACTTCTACAAGCCCTAAATGATGATGACATAGCTAGGTTATACATTGCAAATCCGCATTTGAGATTTGGTCACACTTGATAGTCACTCATGAGGGGACCTCACAAGTTAAGAAGGCTAAGATTGACCTTCTTCGGTCTCAATATGAAACATTTAGCATGCAAGACAATGAAACCATAGATGATATGGTTACAAGGTTTATCAAGATTACTAATGGACTCTCTTCTTAAGTGAAGATATCAACAATGATCAAAGAGTAAGGAGATCATCCGGGCTCTTCCTCCTTCATGGGAAGTTAAAGCAACAACCTTGAAGGAACTCAACGACAATGAAGAGATGGAGCTTATAGGTCTCATTGGGAACCTCAAACCCATGAGATGGAAAGGAAAGCAAGAGAGGACATGGCTCCTATCAAGAAGAAGACTATTGCCTTCAAGTGTCAATCATCACACTCCGACGAAGATGATGAAGAAGAAGATGACGAAGAGCTCTCACTTCTAGTCAAAATGTTCGGAGGATGTACAACAAGGCAAAGTTTCAAGGTAGAAGGAGATGGCAAGGAGGCAAAGAAGAAAGGAAGATTGTGTGCTTCAATTGCCAAAAACCGGGACACATAGTTGCGGAGTGTCCGGACAAAGCAAAGCCCTCCACATCAAAGAAGCCATACAAGAAGAAGGCTATGAAGCAACTTGGGATTCGGAGACCGAATCCGAAGAGGAGATAGACACCGCCAACATGTGCTTCATAGCTAATGAAGGCACAAATAAGGTAACCTCTTCCCCTTCTCATAATGATGAACTTTCTATGGATGAGTTAGAAGAAGCTTTTGTTGAGTTGTCACAAACTATGATTTCTTAAAGAAAAGTATTTAAAAATGAAAAAGGAAAATGAATCTTTAAGTCATCAAGTTTTACTCTTACAAAAGAAAGGATAATTTAGTTTCCACCTTGACCACTACTAAAAATGATTTTGAAAAATATAAGACTTCTTGCAAGGGTAAGGCCCCACTAATTGATTCTAATGAAGTTTCCATGCTTAGGGAAAGATTAGACTCATTAAGTGTTTTTTGAAAAATTGTGAATTTGATAAGAAAAGGATTGAGGCTATGTTTCCTAAGAAACAAGCCCCAAAGAAAAATGCTCATGCTCATGTTCATGTTCATGCTACACAACCTAAACAACATGGCAAACCCCAAAAGCATGCTCACACTACTACACATACACATCATGCATTCATGTATAGAAAAGTGTACTCATGTTCACATTGTGGGCGGAAAGGACACTTAGCAAATTTTTGTTATGATAGACTAAGTGCATCACATCATAATGTTTGGATTCGTAACACTAACTTTCAAGGACCCAAGAAAGTTTGGGTACCAAGTCAACAATTGTTTTAAATGATGTAGGTACTTTCCCAAGCCCAACGACGTAGAGGTTTGTGGTATCTTGATAGCGGTTGCTCAAGGCACATGACTTGGGACATCAACAACTTTGCAACCCTATCAAGATATCATGAAGGTGGCACCGTCACCTTCGGAGATGACGCCAAGGGTAAAATCATCGGTATTGGTAATGTAAAACTTGGCACCTCTCCTTTAATTGAAAATGTGGTTTTAGTTGATGGCCTCAAGCATAATCTCTTGAGTGTTAGTCAACTTTGTGATAAAGGTTTTGATGTAGTTTTTGACAATGTTGCTTGTAAAGTAATTGATAGAACTTCCAATGTTTGTGTATTTTCCGTTTTCGTGAAAGCAATGTTTATATGATTGATATGTTAAATATGTCTTGTAATATTACTTGTTTAAAAGCCCTCGATGATGACTCTTGGTTGTGGCATAGGAGATTAGGGCATACTTCTTTTGATCATATTTCTAGATTAAATTCAAAGGAAATGGTGAAAGGTATTCCTTCATTGAATTTTGAAAAGGACCGAGTTTGTGACTCATGTCAATTTGGGAAACAACTAAGTCTTCTTTCAAGTCAATTAAGGATATCATGACATCACGTCCTTTGGAATTAATCCATATGGATCTATTTGGCCCAACACAAACCAAAAGTCTAAGTGGGAATAGATTTGCTATGTTTTGTTTTGTTGATGATTTTTCAAGATTTACATGGGTTTTCTTTCTTGAACATAAAAACCAAGCATTTTCGTATTTCCAAACTTTAAGAAAAGAGTAGAAAAAGAAAAAGATTCTTTGATTTTGAGAATAAGAAGTGATAGAGGAGGTGAATTCATTAACCACCCTTTACCACTTTTTGTGATGAACATGGAATAAAGCATGAACTTTCTTGTCCTAGAACTCCACAACAAAATGGAGTAGTTGAACGGAAAAATAGAACATTACAAGAGATGGCTAGGACAATGCTAAGTGAATACGGTCTACCACATTATTTGTGGGCCGAGGCCGTTAATACATCATGCTACATATCAAATCGTGTTTTCTTGTGTAAAAATACTACTAAGACTTCTTTTGAAATGTATTTTTCTAGAAAACCTAATGTTTCCTATTTAAAGGTTTTTGGTTGCAAATGCTTTGTTTTAAACACAAAAGATAATTTAGGAAAGTTTGATGCTAGATCTTATGAGGCTATTTTTGTAGGTTACTCAAACACTAGTAAGGCTTATAGAGTTTTCATTAGATCATCTTTGACTATTGAAGAGTCTATTCATGTTAAATTTGAGGAATCTAACAAGTTTGTTAAGAATGTTGTAGAAATAGATGCCTTGCATGAAGGCTTGGAGAAAGTCACCTTGGAGGAGGCTTCTACTATGGGAGACAAACCAAAGGATGATGAAGGAAGCAATGCTAAAGTGGAAGAGGCCAAGAAAATGAAATCAAACACATGAGGTGGAGCCTACTCAACACTACCAAAGGATTGGAGATACAATCCACATCATCCCAAGGACCTCGTCATAGGTGAAGTATCAAAAGGGGTAACTACTCGCTCTAAAATTCAAGATTATTGTGGCCACTTTGCATTTATTTCACACATTGAACCCAAAAATGTCCTCGAGGCCGAGGCCGATTCATATTGGTTGCTAGCTATGCAAGAAGAGCTCAATCAATTTGAGCGCAACCAGTATGGCACCTTGTTCCTAGGCCCCACGATAGACCAACAATTGGTACTAAGTGGATCTTTAAGAACAAGTTGGATGAATCGGGTAATGTATTTAGAAACAAGGCTAGGTTAGTTGCCCAAGGTTACACTCAAATCGAAGGGATCGATTTTGAAGAAACCTTTGCACCCGTAGCACGGCTTGAAGCCATACGGATGACACTAGCATTTGCCTCATATAAAGATTTCAAATTATTTCAAATGGATGTTAAAAGTGCTTTTCTAAATGTTTTATTGAAGAGGAAGTGTATGTTGAACAACCCCCCGGGTTTGTTGATCCTACACATCCGATTTTGTTTTTAAATTAGACAAAGCTCTTTATGGTTTAAAACAAGCCCCTAGGGCTTGGTATGAAAGATTGTCTTCATTTTTGATTTCCAATGGTTTTTAAGAAAGGTAAAATTGACACAACATTGTTTACAAAACATGTAGAAAAAGATATTCTTATTGTGCAAATTTATGTAGATGATATTATTTTTGGTTCTACTAATGAATCTCTTTGCAAAGCTTTTGAGTCATGCATGAAGGATGAATTTGAAATGTCTATGATGGGGGAACTCAACTATTTCCTTGGACTCCAAATCAAGCAAAGGAAGGATGGATCTTCATCAATCAAGCCAAGTACACAAAGGAACTAATCAAAAGATTCGGGCTTGAAGGATCAAAAGTAAGCAAAACTCCCATGGCAACAACTACCAAGCTTGACAAGGATGAATAAGGTAAAAGTGTAGACATTAAACTTTATAGAAGTATGATTGGTAGTTTGCTTTATTTGACGGCTAGTAGGCCGGATATCATGTTTTCCGTTTGTTTATGTGCACGTTTTCAATCATGTCCTAAGGAATCACACTTAATAGCGGTAAACGCATAATTAGGTATCTTAAGGGCACAATTGAATTGGTTTGTGGTATCCTAAAACCGGATTATTTGAAATGAAGAGTTTTTTCGGATGCCGACTATGCGGGTTGTAGGGTAGATAGGAAGAGCACAAGTGGAACATGTCAATTCTTAGGTAATTGTCTTGTATCTTGGTCTTCCAAAAGCAAAATTCGGTAGCCCTATCACCGCCGAGGCGGAGTATGTTGCGGCTGGAGCTTGTTGTGCACAAGTTCTTTGGATGAAACATACTCTCCTTGACTATGATTTATATTTTGATCATGTTAAGATTTTTTGTGATAATACTAGTACAATTCACATGACCAAAAATGCTAATCAACATAGTAAAACAAGCACATTGATATTAGGTATCATTTTCTTAGAGATCACTTTGAAAAAGGTGATATTGATATTGACTATGTTTCTACCGATTTTCAACTTGCCGATATTTTCACTAAACCTTTAGATTATGCAAGATTTTCCTTTATTTGTGGTGAGTTGAATGTATGTATGATTGATTCTTAAAATATTTTTTTGTTGTTTTGATATGTTTGTGTTTTGATGTGTTTTAACCCTTTTTGATGTATGACAAAAAGGGGGAGAAAAATATATAAGTTTGGAGAAAGAATATAAGTTGATTAAAATTGTTGGGAGAAAAATATACTAGTTTGAATATACTTAGATTTTTGAAAATAATAAATTTGTTCATTATTTGGTTTTCTTGACAAAGTTTATGGTGATGACTTTTTCAAATGCTTTATGTATGATTCATAGTTTTTCATATTCATGATAGATACATAGCATTGTTTGAGGGGGAGCTTTCCAAGTTTTTTTTTTCCTCTCTTATATTTGTTTAATAACTATATGTTTTGTCATCATCAAAAAGGGGGAGATTGTTGGCCCAAGGTTACAATCACCCTTGTTTAGTGTATTTTGATGATTACAAAACATATTAGTTATTTGTACTAATAACAATTGTTGTTTAAGTGTGTTTCAGGTTTATCATCACACTAGAAGTACTCTCACTCAAATACAAGGTTTTTGGACTCAAGACAATTCAATTTGGGCTCAAGTTGCAAATATTGAAGATCAAGTGAAGATAGCCCACCTTGAAGAATAGCCTTGAAGTCTTTTTAGCAAGTTTGTAAGTTTAGAATGTTAAAGTTTGAATATAGGAAATTTGGCTCTAGGATTTGCACACACCTTGTTTCATGTATTTCCTATGTTTTGAAAAACTTGTTTAAAAACATGTACCAAAGCTTTAGTTTATGCCTTAGTTTATATATACATGTACCAAAACTTTATATCTTGAAAAACTTGTTTAAAACATGTATATAAACTATTTTCTGCATAATACTTAGCTATAGGTATTTTCAAAATATTTTTACAAAAAATTCCATCTTCAAAACAGCCCAGATTTCAGCCTCAGGCAACATCGGTCGACCGGCCCGGTCGACCGGCGTTGTGCCTGGACATGCACTGTTTGTGCATGTCCGTCGGTCGACCGGACCGGTCGACCGACAGAGAGCCTTCTGCTCTCGGGAAATTTCGGTCGACCGGACCGGTCGACCGGAAGAAGGAAACTGTGTTTCCTCCTTTTTGGTCGGTCGACCGGACCGGTCGACCGGGAGCCAACGGCTATATCCAGCTAGGCTGGCGGTCGACCGGACCGGTCGACCGCCAAGCCTGCAACACAGCAACGGCTCTTTCCTCTTTGGGATTTTCTGAAAACTGTTTCTTTTTCTGTTTTAGCAGATTTTTGGAGAGTGGTTGGGGAGCTTTTGCAGGTTGAATTAGGTGAAAAGAAATTGTTTTTAACCTATTTTCCAACCCTATAAATAGAGGAGAAGTCTCTCTTCCTCATACTAAGAAAAATCCTCAAGTTTTTTGTTTCAAAAGAAAAGAAAAATTGTTTTAAGCCTTCAATTCCTACTCTTTCAAGATTGTTTTTCAGTTGTGTTTGATTCTCTATATCACTCTACAACTGAAGTTTTCTCACCACACTTCATAGAGCCAAAAATTCTATACTCATTCTATAGTGAAGTTGTAAATTGAAGTGAGAGTGTTTGTAAAGAAATTGAGAAAAGTGGAGTGATCAAGTTGTGATCACTTTGTTCTTGTAATTCCTTCTTGTGGAGCAACCTCTTCGGTAGAGGTCCTTTGTACTCGGTGGAGCTCGGTGCTCGGTCTTCGGTAGACCCAATTGTAAAGGCATCCTCGGTGGATAGTGGAAACCCTTCACGGAGGTGAAGGCGGGGACTAGAGCAAGTGTGCTCGAACCTCGAAACAAATCATCTTGTTTGCGATTGCCTTTGCGTTCTTCTTGCTTTTAATTTCTATTGCTTTATATTGCCTTGAATTAATTGCTTGAGAACTAACCCTCTACTTGTGGAATCTTGTGTTGTTTACCTTACTTGCTATACTTGTTGTTTTACATTGTGAGCATTTCATCTTCATCATCATACTTGGCATTGATCGATCACACCTCAATACAACACGGTTGCATTACGCACCTCTAACCCATTTAAGGGGAATTGGGAGGAAGGAGTTCAGAACCTCGCAAGGGGTATTCGGCTCTTAGTCGTGTTTTGAGAGATCGTTGCATCACTCATTTAATTAAAGTTAAAAAGATCACTAGATAGCATTCACACCTATTCACCCCCCCCCCCCTCTAGGTGTTTTTCAAAACTGTCTCCTGAATAAAGATCTGCAAGGGGTCATACACATCAGAAGATCTCAATAATAATGAGACTCTTATAACTGCTAAAGATGGTACTAACTCTGTGGTAGGTTCTGCTAGAAGATCTACAAAGGTCTCAATATAGAGCTTTTCAACTTCTATGGATTGTGAGAAAATCTCTTCAACAACTTCTGACTCTAGCTTTGGATCTTCAACAAATTTTACTCTGGCTCTGGTTCCTCAACTTTTATCTCGATAAGGACAGGAGGTTCTGTATCTGTAACAACCTTTGCAGCCATGCTTTCTAGAATCTTTTTCATGCCAGCTAGGATCTCCTTATATTCAATGACTAGATCTATGAATTTTGGTCTCTCGAGCTCGAACTCATGATCAACATTAGGTTCTTCACAATCTGCCTCAGATGCATGAAGAAAATGTTAAGCATACCGAGTATAAAAAAAATCCTATAAGATAGACCAGCATTGATAGAGTATATGATTGTCTATCTACCACAAATCAGCTTCTCTAACCAGCTTCATTTGGGCATAGCGGCATTTCTACTTAGCGCAGTGTTTTATGGCAAAATTATGTACCGGATACCGGATACCGAATGATATATCACGATATGGTATTAAATACCGGTTGAAATATCAATAGTAAATACATATAAGATATTATTAAAAGAAATAAGTTATTATCCAAACATCATATAAAAACATTATTGAAATACCATAATGAACATAGAATAAAATAAAACAATCTCTCAAATAAAAAATAATAATTATTATCTAAATAAGTAACTATAAGGGCCGATATATCTGATATTTCATCTCGGATATCGGCCGATATATCGGCCACGTGGCAATATATCGGTTGATATCGGTCCAAAATGATATCCAGTAAATTTTTGCACTTATCGTATCATTTTGGATAAAATACCAGTATCTCGGCCGATATACTGGTATATCGACCGATATTTAATATAATGTTTAGACGTCAGGGAGAAATAACTGAAGAAATTTTTAAATGATTTTCTCAATTTTCATACTCATAATGGTCACTAGAATCTCAAAAATATAGGATAGCCGCATACATATCCCGTTCATCTTCCTTGTCATCAACATTAGTATTTATATATCTTCCATAAAAGTAAAATTTCATGAACAAACTTTCAGCGTATAAAGATCAAAAGTTACCCAAGAATCACTGCCTTTCTGCTGTCCCAATACTGTAAAATCTTTCTCCTGGCTCTGAAACTCAATTACGGACCCAATGCTTCGAACAGAGCTCGAAACTGACTCCGAACGGGTGAGAAACAACCTCTGGACTGCTATGCGCTGATCTACTGAGCAGATTCTGGTAGACGACTAAAACTCAAACCTAAATGTGAAGACTATAAACGCATAGTACTGATCTCCATGAATCTGCTGCTTTGAAAACGGCTCGATTCGAGCTTGAAACGAGCTCAAAATGGTTTCCGGAAGAACTAATCTATAACTGAATTGAGCTCGGCTGAGCTCAGTACTGAGTCAACCCGCCGAGTCAATTTGCTCCGAGTCAGCTCGGTTGAGTCGCGACTTTGGATCGGCTCGGTCTGAGCCGACGACTCCAAGTCGGCTCAGCTGAGCCGATCGATGGCAGCTCAAATATGGCTTGGGCCGGTTCGATGAGCTAATGATGTCAGTAGGGGAAGCCGATGATGTCAGGGCTTAGCTAGTCTGGGTCGGCTCAAATAGCCGGTTCTTAGCGGGTCAGGTCTACAGCCGGCAGGGTCGGATCCGCAGTAGAACGAGTCGGGTTCAATCGAGTTTGAAAACTCAAACCCAACTGAATATACCCACCACTTTCTTCTTATGAACTACTGGTCGATGAACCCAACAAGATGAGAGACGGCGGCGAAGGCAGGTGATGGCGGCGGAGATCAACGTTTGTCGGTGGGAATTGAGGCTCGTCGGCGTGGGTGTCGAGGTGATGAGGTAGATTCGGTGATAAGGTGGATCCGGTGGTGAGGTAGATCCGGCGTGTAAAGCTAATTGAGCTCTCGAGGCGGCGGTGATGTAGATCCTGTAATGGTGGAGTACGGTGAAGTGGAGGACTGTGACGATGTTTGGGGTTGACCGCGAACCTCCGGCGAGCTTGGATATTGATGACCAGGTTGGATCTTGAGGCGGTGGTGGGGGTTGGTGACTAGTGATGGAGAGGCGGCGGGAGGTGGTGGTGCAGGCGGATGTTCTTGAGATTGGAGAGTACGTCGTGGAGGTGGGGGTGATCGGCGTGATTTGGCTACAGGTGGGAGGTGGCGACGGTGGTGAGAAAGAGGAAGAAGAAGATGATGAAGAGGAAGATGGAAGAGAACTGAGGAAGAGGGCGACGACATTCTGAGTGGCAGAGATTGTGATGAACATGAACTTTTTTTTATTTTTAGAGAAGGAAGATTCACAATATGGATTTAGATTTTTTTTTGAGATTTTTGAAGGAATTTTGTAGAATTTTGCTACAGTAATTTTTTAGATTTGTTCTAAATTTATGATTTCAGATTTAGAAGTAGGATTTTAGGAGAAAATTTTGAAGGAGATTGGGACCAAAGTTCTGATACTAAACTGATGTAATACGGGTGGATTGAGTTTTGAAAAAAAGAAAACAAGAAAATGGGGATTAGGGTTAAAAAAAAGGATAACTTTGGTCTTCACACCCCTTACGTCATAGGCTTCACAGTCCAATCTCAAGAACTAAGACTTTAAGAAATTTAAATTGAAATTTTTTAATTCATTCATTGTCTACCAATAAAAAAGTACTGAGACCTATTTATAAGCTCTACAAGAGTTCAGTTCTCGGATATAACCTATATGGTACTAAAAACACAATAAAAATAATAACTAAACTCAAAAATAAACTAAGACATAAAAGCAACTAGAAGCTAGTGTGATGTCCTCATCATATGTAGTCCTTGTAATTTTAATTATTACAAATATATGTATATACATAGGTCTAGAGTGTCGCCATTACTATATTGAGTATACATGTCCATCCTAGTAGCATGGGCACTTTATATGTCAAGCCGTGTTGTGTGAAACATATGGGTCAAACATTTATCAAATAAAATACTTTTATTTTACATGTATTTTTTAGAATTTGTCGGGTATCAGTGTGTCGTGTCATGCTTTCGTCGGCATGTCTGTCTCATAGACAGGGTATCCAACAGATCTTTGGCTAAAAGGATTTATTTTTATGGAAATTGTTTTCTAAGTTGAAAGTTAATTTTCTTTGTTTACTAAATGTCAATATGTTGAACCTTGTTGCTTCCAGAGGCACTTCTGTGAAATAAGATTTTTCCCTTTTTGTTTATTCGTAAGAGCACCGTGGTGGAAAACTTTCATGATATAAGGGGACAAGGTTGTTAGGCTACTGACCATATGGTGCTTGGTAACGTTTCTTCTGACACGGGGAGTAAGGAGGAGATGCCGCTTCACCTGACTTCCTAACTTCAAAAAACCTTTAAAATTGAATCTGTTAAAGGGACAGACAAATTGTCTCTTTGAGCAGTGAACTATTTCTATTAATGGAACAATTGATTGATTCTTCTTTATTCACCAATTTAACAAGAATGCATTTGTATTGATGTCATTAAATTCCTTTATCTTTAATTGTTGTTTTAATCGAGTTTATAACAAGTTGATCTAGCACAAAATAATACTGATGCAAATCTTCTTTTCTTTTTGATAAAAATTTCAGTTCATAGCAGCATGCAAGAAGCCTCCTGTGTACTGCATTATAATGGAATATATGTCTCAGGGAACTCTTAGGATGTATCTCCACAAGAAAGAGCCATATTCTCTATCTACCGAAACTATTTTGAGACTAGCCCTTGATATTTCTCAAGGAATGCAGTATCTTCATTCACAAGGTGTGATTCACAGAGACCTCAAGTCTGATAATTTACTCCTTAATGATGAAATGCGAGTCAAGGTTGCTGACTTTGGCACTTCGTGTCTGGAGACTCAGTGTCGGGCATCCAAAGGTAATATGGGAACTTACCGTTGGATGGCTCCAGAAATGATCAAGGAAAAACCATACACAAAAAAGGTTGATGTTTACAGTTTTGGGATTGTGCTGTGGGAACTTACGACAGCTCTTGTTCCATTTCAAGGAATGACCCTGTGCAGGCTGCTTATGCTGCTTCAGAGAAGGTAGGTGCTAGCAATTCAAATTCAAGATGCTCAATACAGTCTAGATCAGTCCTCTCCATCCACATTTTTTCCTTGTATTGTTTTTGCATTTAAAGCTGAGTGCTAGAACCTAAGATTAGCTTCCTTTTTTTTTTTTTTTTTTTGTCAGCATACTAATTCTTTCTCTCTCTCTGTCTGAGTTTTAAAGTATTACCAAACTCACTCCACATGCTTGAGAACATACTTCGACAAAATGGTTTTATTTATTTCAGATTAACTATTATATTAAATTCTTGATATATCATGTTGGATATATAATAGTATTTTCTATATTTTTTTAAACATGCAACAAATTAAATCATAAATCTTCTTTCAAGCGAAATACTTGCAATAACAGCATGCAACTAATATAACAGAAATAAAAGAAAATTAGATTGCTGGTCTGGGGTGACAGTCGTGCAGAAGCACTGCCCTAAAAGATAGATGGCTAGTCCATCATCCGGACCTTAGAAGTCATAAAAGCTTCCCCGGTAGTTCACCAATACCCAGCTCAGGACGATGAGCTAGGTCTCTGCTCAGACGGAGATTCGTTGCCCAGAAATAAAATGAAAAACTCTAACAGAATTTTGTAATAAAGAATTGTAGAGGAGAGAGATAGAGTTAGGACAGAATGAATGTAGCTGTTCTTACCTGTACCAGAATGAACTGGAGAAGGAGTATTTATAGTTTCTCAGAGTCCAGCAGTTGCAACAGCCCCCGCTTCAAATCTGCACACATTCATGCGATCGCGATACACGCGAGCAGATGCAAAGTACTGGGTCAAACCGAACAGAAAATCCCAAAAAATCTCAAACTGAATTTTTTAAATAAAATGAAAAAACAAAAAAATTCAGGTTCAAGAATCCCTGAATCGAACTGCATTCGTGTCCGTAGGTTGTGGGCGCACGCCAGCCGAACTCGAACCCAGCTCAGCCCGGTTTGGATCGGCATGCGCGCGCGCGTGTGGGGATGTGGCCCATGACCAACACTCATAACAATAGGCATTGGAGAAATTAGTATATATAATACTCAACCTCCCATCTCATATCCAATGCGGAACTAAAACCAAAGCTAAATAAGAGAAAAACTCAAGTTTTCCCTTAAAATTCAAAACACATCTAATATTCCCTGTAAAACTTAAGTTTCAGGGAAGATAAAATAAATTAACAATAAATAATAACTTAGTGAATTTATCGCCATCTGAGAGACATAGTGGACTACGCCTATGACTAGCCTCTTTTACTAGATATTGATAGAATACATACACAGTAAGTCTCCATCTATTGAGCGAGCGGGTTGAGCGTTACAGACCATGCTCACAATAACTGACTCATGAGAGTTTTTAGGGGTCAATCTTGCCTCTACAATTGCAGTCATCACGGTTTCTCTCACGTAGGTACATCCTCCAAGGGTACTATAGCTGGAGGATGGCATACCCTCCACACTATATGCGTTAAACTTATTAAGAGTTAAACTCATCCTTATCTAACTGTATTATAAGAGCATCATCACCATAGAGAAGGGGTAGTAGCTACAATGCTATATATATGATATAAACATATTCGGGTCAATGCTCCACACGAGTATCACTAGTTTAGCTTGTTTCTACCATATTGAATCTCTTTCATGGAATTAACTCCCAATCAAGTAGGTTAGGTTCCCGCTGTCGGTGAACTCTACTATGAGTTTAAGCCTATCTTCCTCGATGATCCTAGGACTACATTCCTAAAAAGACCCTTAGTTAATAAGTCAGCAATATTCTTCTCAGACTTTATAAAGTCCAGAAGCACAATTTTGCCTAATAGTCGCCGAATAGACTTCAGTCTGATTTGAATATATCTGTTCATCTTCTTATGGATATTATCTTACTTTAGAATCTCAATGGTGGATCTTGAGTCAGTATGAACTGAGATAGGAAGTATAGGCTTAGGCACGATAGAGAATTCTGACAAAAATTCTTTAAACTTTCAGCTTTTATACAAGTAGCGTCCAAAGTTATAAGCTCAGACTCCATGGTACTCATAGCAATCACTGTTTGTTTGCATGATTTCCAAGACATAGCAGCACCACCGAATATGACTACATATTCGATAGTAGACTTTATACTGTTGGAGTCAGTGACCCAGTTGGCGTTAGTGTACTTTCTATTACATTAGGATATCTAGTATAAATCAGACAATAGCCAATTGTGTCTTATATCTGAATACTCTCTAATGCAGTCCAATATTCTTTACTAGGGTTACTAGTGTATCTACTCAATTTATCTATTGCATAAGAGATGTCAGCTCTAGTCCTGCTAGAAATATAAAGAAGTGAACCTATCAATTGAGAGTATTTCAGTTGAGATACAGGCTCACCCGTATTCTTTTTCAAAGCAATCGAAGAATCATAGGGTGTAGAAATAGGTTTAGAGATATAAAAATCAAATTTATGAAGCATTTTCCTGTGAGACAGACTCAATGAAATTCTATTAGGAGTTTTTGAATATTTCATTCCCAATATCATATCAGCACGACCTAGATCTTTCAAATCAAAATTTTAGGATAGATAATCCTTTACCCTTTGAATTGTATTAAGATACCAAATATGAGAATTTCATCCACATAGAGATAAACAATGATGTAATCATTATCAAGTTTCTTTGAATAGATGCACTTGTCATACTTATGGATAATAAATTCAAAATGTGCAATGACTTTGTTAAACTTCTGATGCCATTTTTTTGGTACTTGTTTAAGACCATACAAAAACTTCACCAGTTTGCTTTGTTTTCTTGTCCGTGGTTATGAACCCTTTTGGCTGGTCCATATAGATCTCTTCCTCGAGATTGCCATTTAGGAAAGCAGTTTTCACATCCATTTGATATATAAACAAGTTATGAATTGAAGAAAGTGCTAGAAGGATTCTGATTGAAGAGATCCTGGCAATAGGATAATAGGTATTAAAAAATTCAACACCCTTTGTTGAATGAAATTCTTGGCAACTAATTTGGCTTTATATTTGTCAATAGTGCCATCGGGTCTGAGTTTCTTCTTGAAGATTCATTTAAAACCTACAGGTTTGCATCCTGAAAGAAGGTCAATAAGAATTTAAGTATTATTCTCCATTATGAATTTGATCTCACTGTCAATGGGTTCTTTTCAGAAAAGAGACTCGGAAGAGTCCATTGCCTCCTTGAAGGGGCTAGGATCACCTTTCACAAAATAGATAAAGAAATCTTCACCTAAGAATATAAGAGTCCTACTTCTTTTGCTCCTTCTAGGTTCAGAATCAGGTACAGGAGCAGAACTAGAAGAAGAGATATCAGAGACAGAGAGTGCAAGAAGGATCAATAGGGATTCTAAAGTTGAAAGGAAAGATGTTTTCAAAGTAAACATCCCTATCTTAGATGATGGTATTGTTGATATTTCTCTGATCTCAAAGTTAACCACTAGGAATCGGTTAACTTTACTATCTAGTGTATATCCGATGAAAATAGCATTAATAGTCTTGCGGTTGATTTTCCTTTTCTTTGGTTCGGTATCGAAACCTTAGTCAGGCAACCCCAGACTTTGAAGAATTGAATGTTAGGAGTTTTTTCTTTTCAATGTTCATAGAGAGTAACGTCGAAGTCTCTTTGGGGAACCCTATTGAGGGTAAAATAGGCAGAAAGGAGAGCTTCACCCTAAAATTTTTCGGGTGCAACTGAGCTAAGTAACATGCAGTTCACTTGCCCATCAGTGTTTTGTTCTTCCTTTCAACTACACTGTTGGACTGAGTTGTGTAGGGAGTAGTTACCTCATGAATAATGTCGTGCTCTTGGCAATACTCAGTTATTTCATTTGAGATATATTCCCCCTCACGATCAGATCTTAAAATTTTGATCTTCTTTTTAAGTTGGTTCTTAACTTCGGCTTTATATACTTTAAACCAATCGAAGACTTCATCCTTAAATTTGAGAAGATAGGCGTAACAGAATTTGGAGTGGTCATCAATGAATGTCAAAAATATCTTCTACCGTCTCGAGTGAGAACTCTGTTTGAGTCGCACACATCATTAAGAATAAGTTTGAGGGTTCAGATGTCTTTGTGATAGAAAAAATAATTTTCGGGTATTCTTACTCTGAGCATAAATTTCACATCTAGAAGACGTGTCAAAAGAAGATTTAGAAATGAGATTCAAGTTAATTATTTTCTTTAAAAGAATTAAAGTTGACATGTCTCAATCTTTCATGTCAGATATCACAAGACTCAATGTTCAAAGGAACAAGAATAGAAATTTCATTATCAGAAGGATG
Source organism: Agave tequilana (assembly GCA_038442645.1). NCBI lineage: Eukaryota > Viridiplantae > Streptophyta > Magnoliopsida > Asparagales > Asparagaceae > Agave > Agave tequilana. Next base: position 23,281 of record JAVJIF010022686.1, read on the forward strand.
ATTACATTGAGACAGAAAATGCCATCACGACAAAGCCCTTTTCAATGAAAGTATTAGACTTAGAGATTACAAACTTATTAGACTTTTTGATAATCCTATAGCCAGCTTTAAGAAGAGATGATTCGCTGATCAAATTTCTCCGAAGTGAGGTTACATGCAGGACGCTTTAAAGAGTCAGAATTTTTCCGAAGTCATCTTCAGGTCAATGCGTCAAGTTCTTTTTATCTCTGGTGGAGTCATCTGTCAGGCTCACGCTTTCTTCATGTTGTTCCTGATAGGATTTAAACCAGGAACGTTCAGTACAAATATGAATATTGGCATCTGAGTTTAACCATCAGCCCGAGGAGAGGGTGATTGAGTTGTCAATAGGAAGAGAAGAATCTAACTTAAAGGAGTTTGAGCTCAGTTCCACCATGTTGACCTTGTGTCCGCTATTCTTCATTTCCTCTTGGTTGAGCTTTGGCTGGATCTTTCTTTTGATTGAAATATTAAGGCACCAAGTGATTTGTTCTTCCGCAGATGTAGCAAAATCGTCCATCGATCTTCTGTCCAGAAATGTTAGGTTTGAAGGAGGAAGATAGAAAAGTTTTAAAAGAAGAAGAGTTTACATGAAAAGAAGAATGAAAGTGATTAGGTTTCTTGAACTTCTTACCCTTGGGTTTCATAAATTTGCGCTTAGACTTATCTTCCATCAAGTTAACTTTTGCTTTTAGTTCAGAGTTCGGTTTGAAATTTTGTCTATGCTAATTTTCTATGCAAATCGCTTTAGGGCTTGAATAAGGGTTCAGTCATCTTGCTTGTGACGGAAGTCTCCAGAAATAGCTGATCAAGGAGGGAGTTTATCAATGAGACATAATCATCAGAGACTTGATTTTCTTTCGATTGAAGGTGTCAGATATAATGTTGAAATTTATGTAGTTGATCATTGATTGGTTTAGTATCAGACATTAAGAATTTATTGAAGGAGGAGGTGAATCTTTCGATTCCAGCATCATCGAGGCTATATTCATCCTCGAGAGCTGTTCATAGTTCCTAAGCACTCTTATATTCATAATAATATCATACAAACTATCAGAGAATGCACTAAGAATTCTATAAAGATAATAATAGTCAATTTTCTCAGGTTTCAAATAAATATAAGAGGAAGGAGTTGTAGGAGGAGTTTCAACAGGAGAAGATCCAACAGATGATAGTTTAGGAGGTGCAGGAATGGTGTCATTTATGGCTGATATGAGACCTAAAGTGGTCAATTAGTACTTCATCTGGTCACCTCTTAAAGTATGTGCCAGAAAATTTCTCATGTTTAACACCCTTAGAATGATCAGGGTTGTCCATAGTGACGAGATATTACTACCTGAATTCTGTATTGCACGATTATTTGAAAATGTTAGAATGTAGTTTATGTTGGTAGTTTTTAAATTAGGGCTTGCGGAATAAAATAGTGTATAGTCCTTCTTTAATTATATGTCAAATGATTCTAGCAAGATATAGTTTGTGTCAAACAATACTAAGTTACAGAGGCTAATCAGTTTAATGTGAAAGTTATTCCTATCATAGCATTTAAAGTAGCTACTTTGCAGACTAACTTATTACTAGTTAGGATAGTTAAACTAATATCTTAATTAGTTATTATAGAATATCAGTAAAATAAATAACACACTAGTTAATTGCTATGCAAGAATAAATCACTATGCTTGCACAATGATAACTTTTGACAAGATCCTATTGCATGAAATCTTTCTAATTAACTTTTAAGTTATCTAGCATGTAAGAGACAAATATTGAATCAGGTTGAAGGAATCTTGCTACAAGATAAGATTTTATAATAATATATTAAGATAAGATCTAAATAGTTTAGAAAGATCTTATAAATAATTTTTATAATTTTTATAAATCTTGTAATAAAATAATTTAATGAAATCTTTAAGGATAAATAAAAAATTTCTGTAACAAATTTGAAGAACTTATAGTAGAATTTAGATCTTGAAAATTTGTTTTTTTGTGAAAAGGATTTCAATAAATTTGCTTTTGAAATTTTGGCAAGAATTTTAAATGATTTTTATTGCAAGAATAACTTTAATAGCATGAAACATGTAAATAATTAATTGCATGAACAAGTATTGTATTAAAAGATTTATCACATGAAATATTATTAAACAGTATTCTATCTTCTAGATTGTTGGATATATAACAATATTTTCTATATTTTTAAACATGCAATAAATTAAATCATAAATCTTCCTTCAATCTAAATACTTATAATAAAAGCGTGCTATTAATATAATAGAATTAAAGGAAATTAGATTGCTGGACTGGGGTGACAGTCGTGCAGAAGCACTGCCCTAAAAATAAATGGCCAATCCTTCGTTCGGACCTTAAAATGACCTCCTCTCCTAGCGGTAAAAACTCTCTCAGTAGCTCACCAACATCCAACTCAGGACGATGAGCTAAGCTTCTGCTCAGATGAAGATTCATTGCGCAGAAATAAAATGAAAAACTCTAACAGAATTTTGTAATAAAGAATTGTAGAGGAGGGAGATAGAGTTAGGAAAAAATGAATGTAGCTGTCTTGCCTGTACCAGAATGAATTGCGAGAAGGAGTATTTATAGCTTCTCGGAGTTTAGCGGTTGCAACAACCACCGCTCCCAATCTGCACACGTTCATGCGGTTCGCGATACATGCGAGCAGATCTGGAGTACTGGGTCAAATTGAATAGAAAATCTCGAAAAATCTCAAACTGAAGGAGTATTTATAGCTTCTCGGAGTTTAGCAGTTGCAACAACCACCGCTCCAAATCCGCACACGTTCATTCGGTTCGCGATACATGCGAGCAGATCTGGAGTACTGGGTCAAACTAAATAGAAAATCTCAAAAAATCTCAAACTGAAAATTTCAAATAAAATTGAAAAAACAAAAAAATAATTCAGGTTCAAGAACCCCTGAAATCAAACTGCATTCTTGTCCTCAGGTAATTAGCGCAACTCCGCCACAATTCGGTTCGCCGTGCGCGCGCGTGTGTGGGGATGTGGCCCATGACCCAATACTCATAACAATAGAGACGAGGGAGTTAGTATATATACTACTCAGCTTCCCATCTCCTATCCAATGTGGGATTAAAACCAAAGCCAAATAAGAGGGAAACTCCAGTTTTCCCTCAAATTCAACACACATCCAACATATCAAAACTTTGATATTTCATATCTAGTCTGATCATTTTTCTAACCTATGCAATATCCATGAAACCATTTTTGCAACCGTATCTACAGTTGGTCCAGGTATCTGCTCATAAAGCATATCCAGATATCTGCTCATAAAGCATATCCATGATCTTTCTGATGCAGTTCCTCACCAAATTGATACCTAAAATTGACAGTTTAACTTGAAGCCCTTTCTCTTGCCCGATTCCAATATCTTACGTATCACACATTATTAATATACTTAGCAAACCTTTCTTTGCTGAATGTTGTTTATAAACTTCACTATCCCAGAAAACTTATTCTACATCTTTGACAATGTTTATCTTAATGAAAATACGAAGCTTATCTGATAATATTTTAATTGATTATTACATCTTACTCTTTTCGGAAAATGTAAACAATCTATCTTTTGATAATTGTGCATAAGGTTTAGGTTGTGGTACCATGAGGTAAGTTTTAGTCAGTTTGATTCTGGTTTAATCATCATATCCAATCAAATAAGAAACAGTATTACAGCAAAATAAATGTTTCCAAAGACTCAGAACTGGTTGTCTCTAATGTTTACATCTCACACATCTCCTTGATTTATAAATGTAATGAACTATTTTCTGATACTCATGCACAAATTTCAAAGTTATGGTTATATTCAGATTGCTTTGGTCAGTTTTATTTGCTTTTGACGAGTCTGATTCAAATAGACCCAAGTTTTTGTGTAACAGAATTCTTTTCTGAAATTCATGAGCTTAGGCCTTTTTACTTAGGATATCTAAATCAGAAATTACAAGTATTCTTGGCAAATTCCTACAATGACATGGTTAAGAAGTTCATAGATTTGCAGTAATTTGTTCCTGTGCTTATTTTTTTTTTCTCTTCAGAATTTGCGTCCTCCTTTATCAACTACTTGTTCGCCTGTCCTCAACCATCTTATAAAGAAATGTTGGTCAGCAAACCCAGCAAAGCGACCAGAATTCAGCTATATTGTTTCTGCGTTGGAAAAAGTATGATGAATGTCTGAAGGAAGGCCTTCCTGTTCTCGTACATCAAGAGCTCAGCATCAGGAACTCGCTTCGTGATATCTTCAAAGGATGCGTTCCCACAGGTTCGTCAATACCCGTGCATGCCTGAATGCTAAGTTATCAAATAAGATGATTATACATGTTTATTCTTGTTTAGCATTCTTGTATGTATAAGGTACTATAATTGTAAATTGTTATTCTTTTTGATTTTGCCAGATTATTTGTTCATTATACATTGTACGAAATATGATATAGAAATAATCAAATGAGAGTTACCATGTGTAAATTATAGTCATAGTTTATATTTCATAATACTATGTTGCATGGGCAGGCTTAGAATTTCACCAGCACACAGTCATCCTACACACTTGACTAGGCTATGATAAATCCCTTCATGTTGCAATTTCAGATTTATGCCAAGTCCCACTTCTGATTGAAAATATTCTCTATCCACTTCTTTTTGTCCTCTGTATCTATCCGTTCATTTAATTGATATGTGCTCAAGCCATCAGCAAGGCCTGGCTGGCTTAAGGGGTTTGGGATGGGTTCCACAAAGTCTCAGGTTGAGATCCTGTCTATGGCCTTTGTTCACACACACACACACACACACACACACACACACACACACACACACACACACAAAAAAAAAAAAAAAGATGATGATGACCTTTGTTCACACAAAAATTATTATTATTATTATTATTAGAGAAGAGGAAGACATGTGAGAGAACCTCCCATGAAGTTCTTACCTCCCAATTCTCCGGTCACTTCATTTGGTGCAGTTCTTGACCTTCAGCCAGTGTTATTTCTTGTTATATACCACAAAATTCTGTCCATCTCTACACCCTTTCTTCATGGGAAACTACCATCATCTACAGAGTATGACTACTTTATTCGGTATGTCTCCACAAAAGTGATGAGTAATTTTGAGGATCTTTTCATCTTTTGCAATCCAGAGCATTATGTGCACAACCAATGCAAGAGGCCTATCAAATTATCAAGTAATAATGCACAAGGTTTCTGTTCGGTTTGCACAATCCATTTTCTGTCAATGACTTTCTCACGGGTGACAATGAAATTTCTTCATATTTTCTTTTTGTATGTTGGTCTCTGCAGTCACAATTTTTGCGCGGTCTTAAAAATTTAGCATCAAGTATTTCTCATTTCCTCTTTAGACAAATTGTTTTATTGAAATTCATTTGCAGGTTTTCAAGGCATGTAATGTCTTGAATTATGGGCGCGTTTGGTACGCGGAATGCAATATTCCTACCTCATAGGAATTGAATTCTTAAGCATTAAATTTAAAGGAATACTGCACTATCATGTTTAATATAATTAAGATATTTCAGACAATAAACTATTCTTATCTTCAGTATATTAAAACTATTTTCAAGAATATGACATTATTGAACATATTTTCCCCATATTTTGTAGGAAGATATGAGTAACAATAAGTGAAGTGGTGAAAGTGGCAGCGGTGGTCAGCGATGGGGTGACGATGGTGGTGGCCGGCGACGGGCGGCACGTGCTGGCGATTGGTAGTAGTGGTTCGACAATTGAGGTGGCAGTAGTGGTGGTCGGCGATTAATAGTTACCGGTGGTGGCGTGGCCAGTGGTGGTGGTCAGCAATTGAGATGGTGGTGATGACAATCGACAACGGCGGTCGGTGGTGGTCCATGATTGGGGTTGGCGGCGGCGGAGGTCGGCAATCAACGGTCACCGATTCCGACTGACCGACGGCCGACGGTCAGTGGTCGAGGTCAATGGTAATAGAGGTGGAAGCAATGATTACCATGTTGGTACAAAACAAGGAGGGATTAAAGATGATAAGAATAAATAGGTTATTTGAGAATGATTTTTTTTTTTTATGAATTCCCCTCCATTGGGAAAATAGACATAAGAATTATATTCTCACGAAATGAGTGAATTTGATTTCCATGGAAATCAACATTTCTGAGAATGTTGAGTAAGTTTACGCCAAACACAGGAATTTCACGTGAGAATCTATAATTCCCGAGTAAATTTCCGCATAAGAAAAGCACAATATAGGCAACCGGTTCAAAAGTATTTTATGGTTCATTCAGAAAACTTACATAGACTAAACTGAAAGGAATTTAATTCGGTGCACCAAATCAATCTTAGTGACATTGTAGAATTTGAACATACTTTGAAACCTATGCGTACATATAGTTGAAGTTATATTGTAATGAACCTTCATTCATCTTTTAGTTAATAAATCTATGTAGTTACTTAGCCTTGTGTAGAACCTGTATACATAGTTAAAAAAGAAAGGTTTGTTATGATAGGCTTTCAAATTCGGTGGTAAAATTTCTTAAATCTATATAAAATTATGTGTAGTGGAGACTAATCATGGCGAACCTTTGTTTGTCAATTGCCAATGAAAAAAAAAAGTTAAGCTATGAACTTTTCTTTTCATTATATGCATGTCTAATGCCTGACAATTTTGTAGCAGTGATTATTATTTCCTTACTGATAATGGTCATCTAATTAGAGAAACTACTGCTGTTCAACTCTAGCAGATATCAGTGAGATCTAGTAGTACAATATATACACCAGTCACATAATCCTCAAACAGCTCCAACCGAGTTATAGTAGAGTTCTGAACCATGGAGCGTGTGAAGCTGTATCATGTATTGACTGTTTTTGTAGCTTTTTTAGAACTTTCTCCGTGTCTGTCTGTTGTGATGTGTGGTGCTGCCCATGTAAGTGTGTTGTGTCTATGCTTCTTAGATTATGAATTTATGGGTGACCTTGATGGACATTGTTGTTTGTAGTTAACCAACAATTAAGTAATTTATAGTTCACTAAACAACCAGTCCTACATATAATTTCATTGAGTTAGAGAAAACAGTCTGCACACTTGCTGAATGCAAAAAGAAACTTCATCGAATAATTAGCAGTAGGAGCAATACTAGAAAAGTTCCAATATTTACTTAGGCAACTTTAGTGAGGAGCTTTGATTTATTGTTGATTGACTACTATTTCTTTCTTTATTTCTTTTTCTAACCTTTTTTTATCTTGTAAGACAATATGTTCTATTAATTGCTGGAACAGAAATTTCATGCCAGCATCAGTTTGCTCCACACTAGCACCATGATAAAGTCCATTAGAGACTAAGCCTTAACCTAGCTTTGACTTGTAGGCGAGTTGGAATTTTATGTCTGATGCTGATATTTTTAGTAATTAACGGTTAGTTTTTAAGTAGTTTACGGCTTAAACATCATCTAATTATATACAGTCCCCAGAATTACTTATCAAATAATTGGCAAAAGCAGCAGAACTAGGAACTTTCCAATTTTTACTTCTTTAGAGTACTTCAGTTTATGAAGCTTTGATTTTGTCTTTTGTTGATTATTATCTCTTTCTTTCATGTCTTTTTCTTCTTGAACTTTTTCTGAGTGAGGTCATGGTCTGTTTAATTGCTAGTATGGAAATTTCATGCCAGCTTTGATTCATACTTGAACTACTATGATCAAGTCCAAATAGAGACAATATTAGTCTTCTCAATCTAGTATAGTTTTGAGTTGAGATGGCGAGTTGCTATCTATGTTGTGCTAAAAAACAAACAATTAAGAGCACCTTGGATTTTGGAAGCAGGAGATTTTGTCAAATCTGAGTACCATGTCTATACCTGTTATTTTCTGAAATATTTGTCACCAACTGCTTGGAGCAGCTTCTTTGTTTTTTTTTTTTTTTTTATAGAGAAGATTATTAAGTGGGAAAATGTTAATGCAGACTCAAGGTTCTGATTCGGTGGGGGAAATAAAATAAGAAAAATATCTATTATTTATCTCGCCCTTATTTATTCTAGATCGAGAATTAGCCACGTCCTCAGGGTGTGCAGACCTAGTCCAAGTATTATCATTCCTTTTAAGTAATGGGTTTTTTTTTTTGGCCCCCTCCCTTTAAACTCACAATTTTCCCAATGGACATGAATGTAAGAAAGAGGTCCATGAAAAAACACTGTCATTGCTATTATCTGTTTGCCTTCTAAACTTTTTTCCATCAAGATAGTATCAGCCGAAAATTAACAATTAATGACCAAGATTTTATGACTAGCTATGATGTAACAAGAGAGATGATTATGAGTTGAAGATCCTGGTGGTAGCCTGATAGGGAGGGAAAGCTTGGGGGTGCTTGGGGTGTTTGGTGATGAAGACATCAATGCTATTATTGTCTCTGATGGTTCTAGTGGTTCAGTTTAGCAATATTAGGTTTTTTGGTTGCTTCAGACTATAGTGTAGCTTTGTTCTTTTGATATTTTGTTGGTCTTTTGGAAGGTTTTGTGTAGTGGTTGGTTGGGATGGAGTTGGTTTATATGAACTTTTGTAAACTCTTTTCTTCTTTTATTATATATTACACGCATATACAAGATGTAATATAAGAGTTTACATACATATATAAAAATATATTGTAGCTCATTTATATCCATGATTCAAATCATTGGTTATGATCTATATGGTCTAAAAGTCATATAAATCAAATTTCATATAATTGAAATTTTCTATCTCACAAATTAAGCAAATAAAAAAAATCGGCTTAGAAGATAGCTATAGACCATCCATTTTCAGATCATAAGATAGAGAGGTAAGGAAGTTTCAATTTACATAAAATTTGACCATATAAGCTTTAGAACATGTAGATCATAATCAATGGTTTGGATTATGAACATGAATGAGCTACAATGTATTTTCATAAGTATATGTAAGCTATTATGCTACACCCTTTGAGTATTTAAAACCTATTACACACACGCATAGAGATAGACTTGTGTCATTCCGGAAGAATTCGATGCTGAATCCTTTCCACTCAAATATAACCCTATGACATCTGAATGTAAGATCCACTCTGTTAAAGCTGATCTACAGTAATTCAAGTAACTAGTATTTTGATTACTTTTTGTCCATCCATCAAGTAGGCGCAAAATGAACGATCGAAATAGTGGTTAGTTAGTTTAATGGTGTAGAATATTTGAAATATAATAAAAATTAGTGTGTGAGGGTTCTTAAATATTTGGATCATGATAAAATGGTCGTATCGGGAATTTGTATGTTTAAAGACGTAAATCTAAGCAACATGTTATTTTCAGCAGTTCATTTTGCACCCACTTGATGGATATGCAAAAAAGTATTCAAATAAATGATTTTTTGATTTTTAGTGACTTGAAATAATGTAGATCAACTTCAACGGAATGGATCTTACATTCAGATGTGCTAGTATTGTAAAGGATTTAGTCTCAACTCCTTCCAGAATGACACAAGTCTCTCTCTCTCTCTCTCTCTCTCTCTCTCTATATATATATATATATATGTGTGTGTGTGTGTGTGTGTATGCGCGCGCGCACGCATACGTCCCCAAAGTGGCCTAGTGGTGAGTTATTGGGTCTGCTCTCTAAGTGACTTAGGTTCAAGGTCTTTGGTGGACATATTTCGCCTCGGACTTTGGCTCGCGAACCCTGTTTCGTGATGGGAAACTCTCAGGGCGGGGTTACGGGACCCGTGGGATTAGTTGGGAGTCACACTCGTCGTCCGCGTTGTGGGACCGGATACCCTGACGGATTTCAAAAAAATACACACACACACACACACATATATACATATGTTGTGTGTGGAGGGGGTGGGGGGTGGGCGTGGGGGAGGTTAGGCTCCATCTTAGGTTCTCGGGAAAAAAAAAAGAAGAAGAAGAGATGATTATTAGTGAAGAGAGCATATGATAGTATCCAATTTGTTGGTAAGTAGGTAGAACAACCAAAAGAGATATTGGTTTCTTTAGGATCAATTTAATAGAGATCCGATTAAGATTCATGTTTAGTTAGTCAACTACCCAATGAAATCTTTCTCTTTGTAACGTAATAAGTTTAGTATTGTATATATTCAAGAGAAAAAAAAAATAATAGTTACATTAAAATTATGTACTGGATGAACTTTGAACCTGGGCTTTTTAACACCTGAAAGCTTTAGATAATAGGTTAGGGAAAATAGTGTTTATCAAGTTATCTAAAATAGATTGCTCATGGTTATGCAGTTTAAGTTCGTGGTCATATATTAAGAAACAAACATTTTCTAAATTATAAAAGAAATTAGATTGCAAGCTCTTCTTCGCTTGGAGAGCTAAAATTTTCTGTAGGAAATAGAATTAATGTAACGTTTGACTTTATCTAAATGCATGATCTTATTTAAACACATGACTCAAGTCAATATTGTTAGCCCAGAGGCCTTCCTCTCTAGTTTTGATGATGATTAACTCATGTAGTTATGTTTACTAATAATCTTGTGATTTTAGTTTCAGATCTTGTAACAAGATATTAGTGGGTGATTGCTTCAAAAAGAGGAGTTTGGAAGCTTTCACTTGGTGATTCCAGGGCCCGAGCATCAAGATCATACATAGCCTAGCTCGTGGATCACGGTTTGGATCGAGTCGGCTTGAAGATGAAGATCGTCAAGAAGACTTAGGTATCCATAGTTTAGCTTAGTGTGTTTTAGATCCATGTGTAAAGATAAGAATAGTTGATTTGCTCAAGTGCACAAAACACACACGTTTTATGTTTGGATATTGGTTTTTCGGTTTTGGTTTAACCAATATTTGTTTTCATGAATAGTTGATCAAAACAAGTTTAATTGGTTTATGTATAGTAGTTTCATTCTATACTTGCATGCTTAACTTTTAAACAAACTTATTTTGACTATCCTATTCATGTATTGAAAAATCAAAGTTTGATAAAATACAAGTTTTGGTTTTGATAAAAATGATAAAACACAAAAATAGTTCAAATTGCTTGATATTTGAGTTGAAAATTCTATCACATGTTTATATATCAATGCAAAATGAGAAAACTATTTTTGGGAATTTTTAGAAGAGATAAAAGATTTTTAAAATATTTTTAACATGTTTTTCTGACTCAGAACAGTGGCTGACAAGCCAGGTCGGCCGACCACACGGTCGACCGCACCAAGGGCCGGTCGACCGTACGATCGACCGACGTGCACAGAGCTGTGCACGTCTGGCAGCACAGTGGGCCGGTCGACCAGGCGGTCGACCGGACCAGAGAGCTCTGCTCTCTGTATCTGGGCGGTCGACCGGATTACTCCAACGGTCATATTTTTGACCGTTGGCGGTCGACCGACCGGTCGACCGCTAGCCTGTCAGGCTGACAGATCAACCTAACGGCTAGTTTTCTTTTGGGCCTATAAATATCCCATCTCTTTAGGGTTTTATGTAAGATTTGAAAAGCCAAAATTTCTCTCATATACAAGTGTTTTAAACAAGTTTTCAAAAGTGTTTTTGTGCCAAAAAGGATTCATCTTATTTGTTTTAGAGTTTTTGGAAAAATCAAAGAAAATAGAAAAATTGGGAGATTTGTATTGTTCTTCATTTCTATCTTTTACAAGAGTTTTTCCAAGTATTTTTCTTTGAGTTTTTGTTTTCCAAACTCTAATTTTTTCCATACTTGAGCTTATCTTCTATCCTATTCTATTTGGATCTTGTTTTGTGAAAAAGAGGAAAGAGAGATTGTTTGCGGTTGAAAGAAACCACTTGTTGTAAACACCCTGGCTTTTGATAGAGGTTGATCGGGTGATTGGTTTGCTCCCTCTTTGGTAGAGGTTGAGATTGTGGTTTGCTCCCTCTAGTGAGAGGTGGAGTTTGGTTTGTAACCCTCTTCAGTAGAGGTGTTGGTTGTTGTATTGGCTACGGGCCTACCCATCGGTTTTGAGGTGGTGTTTGAGAGAGGAGTTCGGTACTCCCTTATTGTAAAAATCCTCCTCGGTGGAGGTTCCCTCGGTGGGAGTCCTCGGTGGACAAGATAGTGGATTAGAAATCCTTCTCGGTGAAGGCGGGGACGTAGAGCTAGGGGCTCGAACCTCGAAACATATCTTTGTGTTTGCGTTTGATCCATTGTCTCTCTAACTCTCTCTCTTTTATTTGTGCAAAGCATTATTCATATTGCCATATCATTCATATTGCTTGTGTTGCCTTGCATCTTTCATATTGTTGTACATCCATTATATGCTTGGCTTGTTTGTGTGTGCCTCACTTATACTTAACCACAAGAGCTTCATATAGCACCTCAACCCCTATCTAGGGGAATCAAGAGGAGTTAGTCCAGAGCCCTTCACGGGGAATTTGGCTACACTTGTTGGTTGTATTAAGTGTGTTGCAAAATAGTTTTTAAGCTTCCGCATTTGGTTTCTAGATTAGCATTATCACCTATTCACCCCCCCTCTAGGTGATTTCAATTGGTATCAGAGCCTACGCTCCTGATACTTAGGCTTAACATGCTAGGAGTGAGATCCTTGTTTGCTAATCTACCATTTGCATTTGCACATTTGTTTGCTTGCACTCATATAGTTTGGACCCATGGACTTCATGACCCCACCTATGTTTGATCCTTCCAACATCATTGTTTGGAAGATTAGGATGTCCGTTTATTTACAAACCCTAGGATATAAGGTTCACCTTGCCATTACCAAGGAATCCTACCTTAGTGATAGCAAGCATATAGGGGCCAATGCACAAGCCCTTGAGGCGATTAGAAGCACGCTACCTAAAGAATATCTTATGCATGTTTCTAACCTTGATTCCGCCTTTGCAGTATGGAACAAGTTGACACCCACCACCACCTCCGAGCTTCAAATGCCAATCCAACAAGAGGAGGAGTCTAGTGGAGAATCCGAGTCACAATGCTTCATGATCCAAGAGAATGACTCCCTTGAGGTACAATCGGAATCTCAACTAGATAGTTTTGATACTAGTTCTTCATGTGATGATCATATTGATGCCCATGCTTTGAATGAAGAACTTTCCATTATGTGTGAAAAATTAATTGAAAAATATAAAGTTTTGAAAAAGAAAAGTCTAGGAATTGAAAAAGAAAATAAAAGTTTGCATTCTAGACTTGACAAGATTTTGCAAGAGAAGGTTGAGGTCTATAATGAAAGGATTCATTGAGATCTCAAGTAGACCTTGCACTAAAAGAAAATAATTTTTTGAAAAATAAAAATGATTGTGAAACACTTTTGAAGAAAAATGAAAACTTGTCTTCAAAAATTGATTTTGTTTTAAAAGAGAATGTTGCTTTGAAAAATAAATAATTTCTATTTCTAATGATTTAAATATTTGTTTAGAGAAAAATGAAGTTTTGAAAAATAAAATTGATTCTCATGTTTGCCATGCTAGCGTAGTATCACACACTTCACCTATTGCATGTGTCACCTCTTCTTTAATTGAAAAAGATATATCCATGCTTAAGAAGAGTGTTGATTGTTTAGGCTCCACTTTGAGCCATTGTGCCAAGAGCCATACACGGTTGGAAACTTTATTTCGAAAGAAACAAGTTCCATCTTTTCATGCACACCCTCCACGGCATACACATGTTCCTCACGGACACCATCATCACTTGTATGCTCATGTGTACACTTGTACACATTGTGGACGTAAGGGCCACCTTACTAAATTTTGCTATGATCGTATACATGTTTCTAATTTAGCAAATAAATTTGTTTGGGTTAGGAATGATACTAACCCCCATGGACCCAAAAAGTTGTGGGTACCAAAGACCACCCCTTGTATTTATGATGTAGGTGTGGGCTCTCACCTTACGTGAGAGTAGCGTATCTTGGAGTGGATACGTTCCGAGCTTAAAGGAGACTATTTGGATGCATCACTTTTAAGGGAAAGTTTGGTGGAAGGACCACCTTGTTTTGGAGACATGGAGAGTTGCCTCATAGGTTTTTGGTAACGGTCTCTTACTCCTTATTTATGTTTGCATACTTTTCATGTTCATTATTTGTAGCATGTTTTATTGTTTATAGATTATTATGTCAATGCTATGTTTATTAAATCTTTGATATGCATGTATAGCTTTTGAAACACCCATGTTTAATATGGACCATTATTTTAGTGTTCTCACCATTGTTTAGCTATCATGTTTATCATAGGTTAAAAAAAAACAAGTGAATTTTCATAAATAATCATGTTTTTGTTTATCATGATGATTTTTGTCTTGTTTTATACTTCATGCTTTGAATATATGTTTAAATGTTAGTTTTCATTAAGACTAGGATTTATATTTGTGCATATAGTGGGTCACAAATAAATCTATATATGTTTGTTCTTGAATGCTTATTTGAACCCATTAGATGTGCTAGTATAGTCTAGTTTTGATGATTCATGCATTTTAAACTTGTATTCCCATTTTGGTTTTGTTTTATGATCATGTGTTTTCATTTCATGTATATGTTTATTTTGCCAAACTTTAAGGTATACATGTATACCCCTTGAGTCATTTCCCTTTCATGCAAATCTATATATATATGGACTCAATTGTGTTTAGGGATATGTATGTATACTTTTTGTGTTGACAAATCATACATATACCTTGAAATGAAATTCGTTTTAATGAAAATTTAGTTTTTCATGTTTTCATGTGTTTATATTTAACTTCATGTATGTAATAACCTATATTAAATTTTAATTATTAGAGCTCTGATACCAACTGTAACGGTCCCAGCTTCTAATAAGCAAGATTAGAGCCAAACATGTATTTATCCAGAATCCTTTAACTATAATCCAGAATCTAGAAAATTTCGGCAGCATTTCCTCTGAAATGTTAACTTTTTCCATATACACAATAACATTTTCGGCTCCAAGGCCTACTTATCTCCACACAAAAGTTTCGGTCACATGACCTACTTATCCCAACAAGAAATGAGATCTCCAAATATACATATATCATGCCTTTACCTTGCATAACCATTGAAACATCCATATCTCACATAATTCTTCTCAATTAATTCTAATAACATAAACACCAAACTTACTTCACATATCTTACAAGTACACAAGTCTAATTAAACTATTACAAGAGTTTCCACGTGATAATAACATATAGCACTCTCATCAAGGTGATGCTAACATAAAACATAGTTACATAACAGAATGATCACAGTAAGTATTTATGGAACATGAAATATTCGGCTCATGGTAATCCGGGCTACATTATGTTCTTACCCTTATCCAGACCTGAAAAAAAGAAACAATGGAAGAAATGAGCTCAACGGCTCAGCAAGTAATTTACATAGACACTTTATAAAAGACAACAACATAACATGTTTTCATAGCATACATTGTGGAATTCACGGAAATCATAGATAAATGAAGCTACCACGGGGTTCAAGTGAAAGTTAGGAGTCCTAGTTGTTGGCTTACAATGCTAATAAAAAAATTTCTCCCCATATGGTACTAAGGCAAAATTTATACTTATACCCTCTTAAGAAAGTATCTAGACCAGCATTCATTCTTGCACAAGCCTTGACTATCAATTATTGCCTTCCAAACAATTATCAATAACATACTATATATATAGTTACTTATTAAGGCACAATCACAAACTCCCCTAATCATAGAGTACATTTTTCACCGTCTTCTTTCACCTACCGGCTCCCGCTCGGCCCCTCCTCCTTGGAGTATAATAATGACTCCTTTATATATATAACACAAGGACAAATACACATATAAAGTTTAAGTGTAATTCAACACAAACCCCGTCTTCTACCACCTACCGGCTCCCGCTCGGCCCCTTCCTCCTATTGTCGCAAACAAATATTCACAATCATCATTCACCGTCTTCCCCCCTCCTACCGGCTCCCGCCCGGCCCCTTCCTCCAATAAAGACATGCATGCACATTCAATGGTAATCACACGAAATTTTCAATAAGCAACCCACACACATATTTTACATGGTAAAGGTATACATCGCATAGGCTACATAATTTACATGTCATGGCAAATCACAAAATCATCATACTTCACATATTATCAATGCTAATCATGCTACTACGAATGTATCACTATTGGAGTAATACCAATTAATTATATGGAACTCCAAGTATGCTAATTTGCAACTTAACATCTTGCATGCTTAGCTTGTAACATACTACCGCAATACTTTTACATTCTAGTACTTCTAGTACATACCCATCATCATTATTCCCCTTTACTTACTCTATTTGACTTGGCTCAATTTGTCATGTATATGTAACAAAAATAATGTAGAGAATTACTTTATAAAAATATTTGTAGCACTATGTCCTTGTAATTAGTCACATATAATGTTTGCATGTAACCCAAAATTCCCTCTTAATCACATATCCCTCTTAATCACATATAAGGCTTGCATGCAACATAAACTAGAGAATTAAGCATAGGAGTGAGTATGTAAATTACTCACCAAGATTATGAGGATCTCCACTAGCAATTTCGGTCAATTCCCTCACTCAACCCTAGTAACACAACAAGGAAATTTTTAGTTCATGAACTACCAACAATATGAGAGTAACTAATTGAGGGTTACCCTATTTTTACCCAATTTAACTTCTGTTTAATTTCTGAAAATAAAACAATAAGAAATTGGAACCAACTCTAAAGATTAGGGCTGGTTATTACCTAAAAAAAATATCCCAAACTGAATTTCCTCACTTCTTCTTGCTAAATCGAACACCCCCCTCTCCCCTCCAGGTCGCGCGTGGCCTGGCGCCGCCCTCCCGCCGCGCTGCGCCGCCCTCCCGCGGCGCTGTGCGGCCGCGATGGCTCCGGCCGCTGCCGGCGCCCCCTGGCTTCGGCTGGGGGGTGTAGAGAGAGTGAGAGGGAAAGGGAGAAGGTGTGTGTGTAGAGAGAGAGAGATTTGAGAGAGTGGAGAGAGTGTTAGGGTTTGATTTTTTTTTTTTTTGGGTGATTTGGGAACCCTAAAATTTTTTACAGAGGAGGAAGAAGAGGATTTTTACAGAGAAGAGGAAATTCTCTTCTCAGATCTAACGTAAGGGGAAAGGTGCTTATGCAATAAAGCCCCTCCAACTCAGTATATGGCAAAATCAACTCCCTTTAATTCATGCCACTTGGCTAAGGCTAGGATCAAATTGATCCTAGCCCTACACTTCATATTCTCATGCACACCTAACTCTCCACTCACAATTGCCATTAATTTATTCTAAATACTTTATTTGGTATAGTTTGGGTATGAAATAAATTTGAAAAATACCCCTAATATACATGGTATTGGAATGCTTGGTATATACACTCATATTTTTAATATGATGATCATTTTGACATAAGTACTTATACACATATATATATTTAATCTATGCCATAATTTAAAATGACAATAGTAAAAAAAAAAATAAATAAAATATTTATTCTATGGTCATATTATTTGTTTTTGGTATTAAGTTAGGAATGAGGAAATATATAAAAATAATATTTCCTTATATTCGATGCTTAATATCATGAGGAAATAATAATTAGCAATCTAATAATTAAAATTTAATATAGGTTATTACAATGTATATGTCCATTTTATCCAAATTATTGTTATATATATACATCCTTTGAGCCACGTGCCTTCATGCATATATCTTTGTGGACTCGTTGTGTTTTGGATATGTATGTATACTTTAGTTTGTATAAGACATACATATGCCTTGAAGATTAAATAAGTTTTGATGATTTTCTTTTTTCAAGGAATATTGAGCTTATTGTCCATCTTTCATGATTATGATATTCACATTTTATTTGTACACTCAATTTATTGTTTACTCATATTTTGTTTTCATGAGTTATATTTATACTTAATTGGCTTAGAGTGTTGATTATCTTGTGGATTTCATGTTTCATGAAAAATAATTTTGTTTTATTCCTTGAAAGATTTCGTACTAGTTTACAAGTTTTTTTTATTTTACTAGTTACGATATTCTTCATTTTGGTAGAGTTTTCAAACACACTTTATTTTCAAATCTATTTTAAAAAACCCCTACCATCCAAGGGTGGTTGGATGGGAGACCATGCCTTGTGTATGCTTTACATTGAAAATCTTTTAAACATAAGCATGTGTTGGGAGGTTAGGAATATGAGTTATACTTTGATATTATTGTTGGTTCAATTGGTATCATTAGATTCTTTCAATTGGTATCAATTTTGACCTTTCTTGTATACTCATATATGTTTGTATGTATGTATGTTTTCAATTCCAAGAGTATCAATTTCGATTGGTATCTATTTTTCATACATATATATGTTTTATTTGTGCTTATTATATCCCTATATCTTTAAGCACAAAATCTTGTTTATGCTAAAGTTTGAGTTTCAACTTTGTTTCAATTGATTCAATTTTTCAATTGGTATCTTATTTCGAGCTTACGTATTGTTTTTTGTTGTATTTCATAAAGGGGAGAAAATTCGATTTTCATATTTCAATTGGTATTTGTATCTCCACCCCTTGCTTTATGATAGAAAATAAAAATTTTAAATTGATATCATATACTTAAAAAGAAAAATACTCTCTTTTGATATCAAGATGTTTATTTGAATGTTTTAAAATTGGTATCTCAACATTTTGTTTAAAGATAAATACAAAAGTTTTGATTTGTATTGCCTATATGCAAGGAGAGCTTAACATCTCTTCTATATATAAATTCATGATGAGTGTATCTTGTATTGAAGAGCTTGACAATCTCTTCTTTATGTGGTACACGTGTGTAGGGGGAGCTTCACATCTCCTCTTATGCATTGCATAGTGTACGTTATGTGAATTAGGGCTTGTCATTCCTCCTTCATGTAATGTATCTATGTAGGGAAGCTTCACATCTTCCTCTTCATGAATGTATATAGCATATACCATTTATTGATTGATCTATGTTTACTTTCATTGGTATCAAGATGATACTTTGACATATTTTCAATTGATATCTTAATTGATTGTCACCCCTATATTGATATTTTTTGTTTTAGACAAAAAGGGGGAGAAAAATTTATTGTTTTGGTCTTGGTTTTTACCCCTTTATTGATGATTGACAAAAAGGGGGAGAAAGATTTTGAGTTTGATTGTGTTTTATATATGCATATTTATGTTTTGCATATATTAAGTTAATTTAGTTTAATTTTAATTGGTATCTAGAGCATGTTTTGTTTTTGAACATTTCATTGGGTATCTAGAGCCTTTTATTGTTTATACATTGTCATTCATTACATATTTATTGTTTATTTGTTTATGCATGAGTTAAGGGGGAGCTTCTTTGAAGCTTAACTTTAATCCATGCATATATAACTCCATGAGTTTTGTCATCATCAAAAAGGGGGAGATTGTTGGCCCAAGGCCTTCCTCTCTAGTTTTGATGATGATTAACTCATGTAGTTATGTTTACTAATAAACTTGTGATTTTAGTTTCAGATCATGTAACAAGATATTAGTTGGTGATTGCTTCAAAAAGAAGAGTTTGGAAGCTTTCACTTGGTGATTTCAGGGCCCGAGCATCAAGATCATACATAGCCTAGCTCGTGGATCACGGCTTGGATCGAGTCAGCTTGAAGATGAAGATCGTCAAGAAGACTTAGGTATCCATAGTTTAGCTTAGTGTGTTTTAGATCCATGTGTAAAGATAAGAATAGTTGATATGCTCAAGTGCACAAAACACACACGTTTTATGTTTGGATATTGGTTTTTCGGTTTTGGTTTAACCAATATTTGTTTTCATGAATAGTTGATCAAAACAAGTTTAATTGGTTATGTATAGTAGTTTCATTCTATACATGCATGCTTAACTTTTAAACAAACTTATTTTGACTATCCTATTCATGTATTGAAAAATTAAAGTTTGATAAAATACAAGTTTTGGTTTTGATAAAAATGATAAAACACAAAAATAGTTCAAATTGCTTGATATTTGAGTTGAAAATTCTATCACATGTTTATATATCAATGCAAAATGAGAAAACTATTTTTGGAGATTTTTAGAAGAGATAAAAGATTTTTAAAAATATTTTTAACATGTTTTTCTGACCCAGAACAGTGGCTGACAGGCCAGGTCGGCCGACCGCACGGTCGACCGCACCAAGGGCCGGTCGACCGCACGGTCGACCGACGTGCACAGAGCTGTGCACGTCTGGCAGCACAGTGGGCCGGTCGACCGGGCGGTCGACCGGACCAGAGAGCTCTGCTCTCTGTATCTGGGCGGTCGACCGGGCGGTCGACCGAATTGCTCCAACGGTCATATTTTTGACCGTTGGCGGTCGACCGACCGTCGACCGCCAGCCTGTCAGGCTGACAGATCAGCCTAACGGCTAGTTTTCTTTTGGGCCTATAAATACCCCATCTTTTTAGGGTTTATGCAAGATTTGAAGAGCCAAAATTTCTCTCATGTATAAGTGTTTTAAACAAGTTTTCAAAAGTGTTTTTGTGCTAAAAAGGATTCATCTTATTTGTTTTAGAGTTTTTGAAAAAATCAAAGAAAATAGAAAAATTGGGAGATTTGTATTGTTCTTCATTTCTATCTTTTACAAGAGTTTTCCAAGTATTTTTTTTTGAGTTTTTGTTTTCCAAACTCTAGTTTTTTCCACACTTGAGCTTATCTTCTATCCTATTCTATTAGGATCTTGTTTTGTGGAAAAGAGGAAAGAGAGATTGTTTGTGGTTGAAAGAAACCACTTGTTGTAAACACCCTTACTTTTTGGTAGAGGTTGATCGGGTGATTGGTTTGCTCCCTCTTTGGTAGAGGTTGAGATTGTGGTTTGCTCCCTCTAGTGAGAGGTGGAGTTTGGTTTGTAACTCTCTTCGGTAGAGGTGTTGGTTGTTGTATTGGCAACGGGCCTACCCCTCGGTTGTGAGGTGGTGTTTGAGAGAGGAGTTCGGTACTCCCTTGTTGTAAAAATCCTCCTCGATGGAGGTTCCCTCGGTGGGAGTCCTCGGTGGACAAGATAGTGAATTAGAAATCCTTCTCGGTGAAGGCGAGGACGTAGAGCTAGGGGCTCGAACCTCGAAACATATCTTTGTGTTTGCGTTTGATCCATTGTCTCTCTAACTCTCTCTCTTTTATTTATGCAAAGCATTATTCATATTGTCATATCATTCATATTGCTTGTGTTGCCTTGCATCTTTCATATTGTTGTACATCCATTATATGCTTAGCTTGTTTGTGTGTGCCTCACTTATACTTAACCACAAGAGCTTCATATAGCACCTCAATCCTTATCTAGGGGAATTAAGAGGAGTTAGTGCAGAGCCCTTCACGTGGAATTCGGCTACACTTGTTGGTTGTATTAAGTGTGTTGCAAAATAGTTTTTAAGCTTCCGCATTTAGTTTCTAGATTAGCATTATCACCTATTCACCCCTCCTCTAGGTGATTTCAAATATTATATATGATTATATATATATATATATATATATATATATATATATATATATATATATATATATCACTAAAATGATTTCTTTTTAATATAAATTTCTTGTCACAGCGTTAGAAAAAATAAAATCTTATCTGTTGTTGGTGACCTTTTCTGTAATTTGTAACTCTTCGGTTTCTAGGGATCAGTTTCTGGTGTTTCCCCACTAAAAACAGATATTAAAGTTTGTGATTGGTATATTAACTTATTGCCTGCAACAAAACGGCTTTTGAGCAGCGAGTACTCCAAAAAAAAAAAAAATTGCAGTCTTCCTCCTCAAGATTTATGTTCTCTATATTTTTGAAATAATTTATGTTTTCCATATTAAAAGGGTGAGTCTGGAAATGTGTTTCTATTTGGTAAAACTTTTCACGGGTGCATAAAAATTGAATGTAATTTTTTCAACAAACTTTGTCATCATTTTGACAATTTTTTAAGAAGAAAAGTGCCGTCTTTTTTGCCTCTTTCGTTCTCTATTTTTATCGTTATTTGATTGCAAAAAGGCATCAACATTTTTATTGTTATTTGATTGCAAAAAGGCATCAACATGTTCAGTAAAACAGAAAACTCTTATGTACTCTGTCAGCATTACATAAAAATCCTCATTTTTTGTCAAAAAAAAAAAAAGCAGAAGCCTCAGATTCTATTAAACTCAATAAAAATTTATAATAGTTTCCAAATTTGAGATGACTTATTGGTGATTTTTTTCATCAAAATTTAGATGGTGAAAATGTGCTATCTTCTAATGAAATAAATCAGAAAAATTTGTTCTCAAAATTTATGATAGTATAGAGATATTTTCATCCACATTTAATAAAATTAATATACTAGACATGTGCGATACACGTTAAGAAACTATAAAAGAATGATAATGAATATGGTTGTACATTTGTGCTTGTCAATTAATATTTTCAAATAATCATAACAAGAATATAAAATGTTATGCTGTCTATTTTATGAGAAAATGTGATTTATCTAAGAGTATGACAAAGTCAATCTTAAATTAATATTCATTTAAATTTAGACATGATATGCAACTTATCTAAAGCAATATGAAAATTTAAAAAATTATTAAATTGAAATTTATCATGTGCTTATCCAAAAAGAATTAAGTATAAAAAAAATAATTGATATAATTATGATTTTCATATAATTTTTTTTCAAAATATTGATTCTTTATTGTTAGTGTTCATAAATTCTTGTGTGCTACTTTGTATTCGGATATCCTCAAATATATAGTGATCAGACTTTCCTAGCTAGTGGTTGGGAAAAAAGATAAAAAGATAGAAATAAATATTTAGTTTGAGTCATATATCACTCAAACAAGAGAAAGTTAGCTTAAATAAACTTTTCTAAAATTACTTGTATTGTCTTGGTTTAAAATTATATTTTAAAGTTTTATTGTAATAGTGAAAAAAGTTTCAAAGTGGATAAAAGTGACATACAAATCTTTTTAACATATTCTAACTGGTATTTTTAATAAAAAAATATAGATAAAGGGTTTTCTATTCATTTCAATAGGTTTTTTTTATTAATTATAGATAGTACATAGGGGTTTTCTGTAATCAATTACACAATTATTTAAATCTAGTACAAAATACACCGAATCGAACAAATACAAGTTTCCAATTCAATTAAATATCCCAATCAATGTTATGTAATATTGAAAACATCAAACCTTAACATTATTACAAACAAAAATCAAAATCCATCGACACATCAAGAAAACTACGTATATCTCAATTCAACACATAAAATTAAAAGAATAGAAAGATTAGAATTTTGAACTTCATATATATCCCAATTAAATAGCTTATAACTAGGTTAAATAAGTCAAGCTTTAAAATCTTTAACCGATCTGATTAATAAACAGGCTACACAGATAAATTTGTTTGTGACCCAAACTCGTATATGTTTCGACCCAAATGCATCAAGGGGCTGTTTGGATCATTTAAGGAAATCAGGGAAAAAAATTCAACAGGCGCCGCTTTCTGACAGAAATACGTGTAATGGGGCCCACACATGTCACTTTCTCGTGATTTCTTGCACGGGTGGGTGGAGACCTCTGAGTGAGATTTTGTTGGGTTATGTCAGCAAAACATGAGGGCTTGCAAAATGATGAAAATTTTCTAAGTTCGCCAAATCAAACGACAATTCAAAAAATACTGTCGTACCAAAGCGAATATCAGATGTTGGAAGAACTTTTCTTCAATCCTAATAGCCCCAAAAGTGAGGCTACAGTGGATCATGGTCCTAAATCACGTGAATCAAATCAGTGAGAACGACGTCATTGTTTGGATTTGTTTGAATGGGAGTCATCTTCATCAGCCCATGTGGAAGACTACAGACCAGAAGAGTGACACAGAGAATTTGAGATTCATGATTCTTCGCTTTGTAGATGAAGTCGTGGTCAAAACTCTCTGAGCTAACTTTTGTCACGGCCTTCGTACTTTGCACCACCTGGCAGACGTTTGTTGAAATGCCTAAAAGAAACGAATTTGACCTTCCATTTGTTCAGCTGCCACGCTCAATCCCAACGGACAGAAAACCGACGTGCCTGTTAGAATCTTCCGATCTCTGCTCGCGTGAACTATAAGCAAGATGTCGAACAATGATTAAAAGGTCATACAATGATCTCATCTTTGTATGCTTAATAATTCAAAAGTGTTATAAACTAAGAAAAACATAGAGAAATTGTGACACCCCGGATTATTACTCCCAATTTAATAATATAAACCCTAGGTTATTAAGACTATATAGAATATGAGAAAAAAAAAACTTTGATATTGATTAATTGGGTATGTAATTAATATCAATAAATTTGAAAATTTTGAATGGTATGTATGAATATACATACATCATAGCTATTGTGCACATAGTACTTCAACGTATAGATATACTAATATTATTATGAAATATGTGTATTTATCAAGAAAACGCAACCATGAAAAAATTTATATCTTTTTCTTTTGGTTAGTGGAGAGAGTAGGTGTGCATGGGAAGGGAGATCAAGAGCCTAGATCTTCTTGATTTAGGAATTAGACACTTCGATGAAATGGGCCATGGCAAACTTGTAAAATTAGATGGGTATGGATCTTAAATGAGTCCAATGAGAGTTCATCATTTTCATCCTCTCCCTAGAGGAGAAATCTTCATGGCAAGTCCTAAAACCCCTTAAAATTGAGATCTCTTCAACCTCTTTCTCTCCCAACCTCTCCCTCTCTCACTATTCCTCTCTCTCCCCCCTATCTCTCTTGGTAAGTAGATGAAACCCTAAAAAAAAAAAAGAATCTATCTTTTTATCTCTCTTGATTTCTTTTTCTAATTCAGTTTCTTTCTTTTTCTCTTGGTGATGGCCGGTCATGACACCTGCAGCAAGGTGGAGGTTCGACGACCACGAAGAAGAGGAATAAATTTATAGGTGAGGGAGATCTTTCTTGATCTAAGTCTATTTTATTTTTTTTTTTGAAATTTTAAGAAAAAATTCTCATGGTATGTAGTGATTAACTTGTATCATCTAAGAAAACCTTCAATTTATGTTCCCCCATATTTTTCTTGTAAAATTCAGGACAAAACAATCATTTTGAGTAAAATAGTGGATCTTCCTTATAGGTACAGAAATCTGTTAAACATCAGAATCTATAACATTGGGCTCAGTTTACCAGTGTATTAGGGCTAAATGGTACCGTATTATATATCATTGGAAAGACAATCGAGTCTACTTTTCAACGATTCATACTATATCCCTATTGGATACCTGTACCTTAAATTTTGACTGAAATATTGCATGTTGGTCGAAACTATCGTGCTGCATAACTCATTCATAACTGATGAGTTTCTGAATATTTAGAGCAGTTTAGTTAAATAAAACTTATCATGTAATATATTAATGAAAAAGTGTGGAGTCTAGTTTCTAATAAATCTTTTATTGTTCTATTTTAATATGTAGAATGAAAGTTATTATAAAAACTCCATTGGTTGTCCGAAAAGACTGAGCCATAAAAATGTGTTTAAGCAATAAGTTCATGACTAATGACCACTGCTAATCAAACTACTTATAGTATGTGATATATTGTCTAAGAGATATATAGAGCCATAAGATTCCACCTTTTAGTGGTTTATGTCCCATCCCGTTTGGATGTATGTGATAGAAGCTTCGTCGAAACGCTAAGAGTAGATTGAGGGAGTTTTGCCAGAGTTAAATGATGGTTGTAAAAGAGTGATTCTTATTGATATAGAAAAAGCCCCACAAACCCTTAATGTGTAGGACTTGAATTTTAAGTTCATTAATTTATAAAACTAAATTGTGTCCCTTCATATCTAAAAGAGAAATTTTGAGAACACGGAAGTCTCTCAATTAAACCTAAGCCCTCCTTTCATTAAAATTTTGTATACAAAGAAGATGAGATTGTACTCCTAATATAAACACCTATAATTCTTTGGTTGATACTCTAAGAAAGTCTAAGATGTAGAAGAGCTGATAAAATCTCATGATCTTGTAATAAAAGATTTAATTAACCTATATCCGAAAGTTTATAATTAGCAAAATATAAGTCATGGAAGCCTCAAAGGATATCTTGACCTTGTAAGGAAGAGATAGTACGTTAGAACTCTCCTATCGCTCGTTTTGACTATTCATTGTTAATTAAACAACCTCCTTTAACTATCTCTCCAAGCTACCAAATTTTTAGGGGAACTCTATTAAGTAATAAGAGCAACCACGATTACAATAAGAGTATGATTTAATACATAACTTAAGTGTAGTTTAATTCCTTATTTACTTGCTTTGTCACATATTTGATAAGGTAATTATTTGGGTATGCCCTATCATTCTTTAAATTCATATTATCCCCCAATTTCTTTGATCATCTGTACTTAAACTCTTTCTAGGCCCTTTGAACTATATTGCAGTAGTGTTGTATACATCATATGTAGTAGAAGCGAAATACTCAAGTGAATCCTATAGCATCACTATTTTACCTCCTAAATCGAGACTTGTTCATTTAAATTCACAAATAGTACACCTTAAAATGTGAGTATGATAGGTGACTCTTGAAAAATATAACTCCAACTGTAAAAAAACTTCTATAGTGAAATGATTCAAGGGCTAGTCGATGTGTGGGAAGGGTCTGAAATGTACATAGAGTAGTTGAGAAATTTGTCAAAGACTGTTAGATCAAGTTATAGCGAGTAAGCCATGTTTATCATTCTTAAGGATCTTTTGCGCATAATTAATAAATTCTAGTAAGTTTCGGATGACCCTTCTTACTGTCGTCATTCAGTTTTTTCACAAATAATTGCACTGCAAGTTGATGAAGTCTTTCTAATATCTTCCACTTTGATTTTGCATACTGCATTAGACTGAGTTATCCATGTCGCAAAGCAATGATATGGTTTTCACATGTAGAATGAAAAGATTTTGTGATGGTTCATTTAATGAATAATCAAGTTAGCTCGATGAACGATTGAAGGCCGTAAGATACAAATTTGAGTTTAGAAGTTATGTATTCATCTATGACTATGAATACAACCATTAAGAGTTAAGAAAGATAAGACAAGACTACATCTGATAGCAAGCCGCATATGAGTTAATCTTGTATATGCTAACTTAATTAAGTACCCTCGTACTCTGATTTCGAACATCTAAGCCTCTTCCTAATTTACATGTAAAGAGGGGCTAATTAATTAGTGCAAGAATAAGAAGAAGATATTATGGCATAGTTAGTAAAAACTATACGAGTGTATAAATAAAATTTAAAATCACAGATGTGCTAACCGAAAGTGACTATGGTCAAGTGGATTAATCAACTCTACCAGTTAAATAATAGGATGCATGAAGGGTGAAGTGTAACTAACTACAAGATTACTAGTACAAATTAGGAATATATGTATTAAAAGTATAATCAATGGTTAGACGAAATATTGAACGGTTGTCATTGATAATATTTTGTGTGTAAAATGATTGTTGCATATGAATGATACTGAAGTATGAATGTAATTAAGTGTGACATGATGTATACAATTATCACATGATGTACAATTATACATGCTTATACGCATACACCTCTATTTGGATACGTGGTTGTTGATAATATGAATGAGAACTCAATTTATATGAATGAGATACGTAGATCACTTTACTGTTGACTTACAACTCATGTGTGAATGTATAACCAGTGAATCATATACATCTTATTGATAATAGAATTACTAAACAGGAAGGTGAACTGTAACTTATATTTGCATACAT
Organism: Agave tequilana; assembly: GCA_038442645.1. Classification (NCBI taxonomy): domain Eukaryota; kingdom Viridiplantae; phylum Streptophyta; class Magnoliopsida; order Asparagales; family Asparagaceae; genus Agave; species Agave tequilana. The sequence continues at coordinate 50,975 of JAVJIF010022686.1, forward strand.
ATATACAGTGAATTACATACATTCTCTAGTAATAGAAGTGATAAGTTAAAAATCAAATTATAATAAATGGTCAAATTGTTGTAATATGATGAATTGATTATTATCTGGGTGTATATATACACATGCAGTGAACCACATAAAATTCTTCGGTAATGGAGTTGATGAGCTGGAAAGCAGACTATATTGTTTAATTGATATTCATATCGTTGCTACATTGGTTGCTATTTGCGTGTAAATATAAACATGCTTTTTGCATTCATACTCATTGGAGGAAAGGGCCGGGGGAGAGCCGATAGGAGGGGAAATACGGTGTTATTACATTATATACGTACATATATATAGGAGGAAGGGGCCGAGCGGGAGCCGGTAGGAGGGAGAAGACGGTGTTATTGTATTATATACCTACATATATATAGGAGGAAGGGGCTGGGCGGAAGCCAGTAGGAGGGAAAAGACGGTATTATTGTTATATGATATTTATACATACACACACACATATAGAGGAAGGGGCCGGGCGGGAGCCGGTAGGAGGGGAAAAACAGTGTTATTGTGTTAGATATCTTTATAGAAGGAGGAAGGGGCCAAGCAGGAGCCGACAGGAGGGGGAAGACAGAGAATTTCCACACTTCACGTGTGAATTGCATATGTCTATGAATAACGTATAATACGTATCTTATTAAATATGACATGTGAATGTTGTGAAGTGTAATGTGATATTGTGATGTGAGAAGCGTGATAAATGATATAAAAGTATGTTTTGTGATGCATGTGTTATCTGAATGCATAAACTATATATTGGATAGTGGGGATGTGATTGGCGCGCCCGTGCATGATATATGAAATACATATGTGATACATACTGTGAATACATAAGAAAGTTTTGATAATAAACTATAATTGCCGAGCTAATATTTTACTGAACTTATAGACCCTGTAACATTGGCATAGAATGCGGGAAATGTCATAAGAAATCAATGATAAAAGAGTCGGACCGTTCCCGAAGATTATGGAGCCCAATTGTTTCATCATATATTACTGATTTTCTGTTTCTCTTATTCGTCCAGATCTGCTCTATTACTCAAAAAATCATGCTTATTATTGATTATATTCACCATTCTCTGGTTTTCTTCTATCTCTACTCACTGAGCTATTAAGCTCACCCTCTCCCAGTTCCATATTTTCAGGTCGCATCATGGTGGAGGACCAACTTTAGATTTATGCATTTTGTAGAAAATTTTGCTAATAATGAATGTATTGAGGATGTAATTTAGTTCTTATTGTATATGTTCATTATCCTATTTGGCGTGTACTTGTAGCAAATATTAGTATTGTGAGATGGATAGTCTGAATCCATGAATTGTATGGAGATATGAGTTTTGTTATGATTATGATGAGTTGGAGTTAAAAATAGTTTGGCATTATTCTGTGGATGCCGAGAGGGGTGCTCTTGAGTATTTAATTATTGTGTTTTTATATAATTAGGTCGTTGTGAGCCGAAATATTAATATGATTGCATGGGTGATTGTTGAGTTTCGTTTATATGCTTGGATTGAGAATAAGTAGGCTGGTGTTGACTGAAATTATTGTGATGTGAAATGTATATTTGAAAATATCAATATTTACAAAGGAGATGCTGCCGAAATTTTCAAGAATATTGAAGATGAGTATGATAATTTGTTGATCAATATAGATATTTATGTAAATTGAGATTATTAGAATCTAAGACCGTTAAAGAAATAAGAGGAGAAAATCAAGAGAATATTTTCAAACTTGTGTGTTCTTCATTCTTCCTTGCAGCCTTTATTTATAAGCATATAAAAGCATATGTTACAAAGACGAGGATAAAAAGGTCACCCACTAACTCATGCATTCACAACATGCATTTATAAGGAAGAAGGTGAAGAGGTATGATGGTCATCTACTATCTTATGCATTTACAACACTCCTCCTTTGATGTCCACCATCCATAAATCTGTCTCCTTAAAAATCTCACCAGTAAAACCCAGTGGGACAAAACTTGAACTAAAAAAGAGTACATATTCATATTCACCTGGTGAGCGTGTGACACTGCCTCGTTAAAACCTTACCAAGAAAAACCCAGGTGGGATAAAAACTTGGATGAAAAAAAAAAGAGTATAATATATAGACCCATTGAAGATACGCTCCCCTGGTGAGATAAACTCCACTTTCAGCATGTAACATTTTTGAGGCGGCACATTCTAATTTTATGTACCAGCTTCTTGAATGTTAATGTAGGCAACACTTTTGTGAATAAATCTGCCAGATTGTCACTTGACCGTATTTGTTGATATCGACATTGCCTCTCTTCTAGAGCTCATATGTGTAAAATAACTTCGGTGATATGGTTTGATCCTATCTACTTTAATGTAGCATCCTGTAATTTGTGCAATACAAGCATCATTATCTTCAAACAATATTGTTGGTGTATCTTTCGTTGAGAACAATCCACATAATTCTCGAACATGCTGGATGATAGATCTTAACCATATACCTTCATGACTTACTTCATGAATTGCAAGAATTTTAGATTGATTGTATGAAGTGGTAACCATATTTTGTTTAACAGATTTTCATGAAACAGCTGTGTCATTCTACGCGAAGACATAAACCAAATCAACTGTTATTCAGGAATTGAATCCTTTAGGGATCTTCATATATATATATATATATATATATATATATATATATATATATATATATATATATATATATATATATATATATATATATATATATAACACACACACACACACCACATATATATATATATATATATATATATATATATATATATATATATATATATATATATACACACACACACACACCACACATATATATATATATATATATTTATATATATATATATATATATATATATATACACACACACACACACACACACACACACACACACACACACACATATATATATACATGTATATATACATATATACATATATATATATATACATGTATATATACATGTATGTATATATACATGTATACATGTATATACCTGTATATATATATATATATATATATATATATATATATATATATATATATATATATATATATATATATATATATATATATATATATATAGGGCTTACTGTACCTCAGCCTGCGGGCTGAGAGAGTTTCTCAGCCTGCGGGACGTGGCTGAATATGTGCCACACATCGGTCGCAGAGTGTGGGCGCCAAAAAAATCAAAAAAAAACCCGCCTAAACAATCGTGAAACAAATTGACAAAAATACCCCTTTTATATGACGACAGCGACTTCTAGCATTGAAAAGTAAAAAAATATTCCATGGTCACATACTTAATACAGAATAAAGAATACCGGAGCAAACATGCTATCGTATAGCAATGCGACCTCCTTCAGTACTGCGACCAAAGTCGCAAACTTCTTTCTCATTACGATGGTGATGACGAGGATTAGAAGTTTAAAAAAATTGTATTTTGTTTTTTTTAAATATATATAAATCTGTTTTCTAAAGTTAATTGTGTGAATTACATTTTTTACTACTATGTCTTGGTTGAAAATGTTGTACAATTGTTACAAACCTTCATTTTAAATATTTTACGCTAACCGAATATACTGCGACCATGGACGCAGTTAATAATTATATTACTTCATCCTTAAAATTTTTAAAATGAAAGGTTGCGACATTAGTTGCAGTTGCTGGACGCAGACTTAATAAATACACTGCGACCTTGGTCGCAGTTGCTGGACTTTAGTCTTAATCAACAACAACACTGCTACCTTGGTCGCAGTTTCTGACCGTAGTCTTAATAAAATAAACGACCGTAGTCTTAATAAAATAAACTGCGACCTTGATCGCAGTTGTTGGTGTTTAGTCTTAATAAAATACACAGCGACCTTGGTCGCAGTTGATGGTCTTTACTCTTAATCAACAACATCACTGCGATCTTGGTCGCAGTTGGTGGTCTTTATAAATAATCAACAACAACACTGCGACATTGGTCGCAGTTGATGG
>JAVJIF010022686.1:60000-83198 GCA_038442645.1 Agave tequilana
TATGCACCTTTATGTCATGAATGTTTTGGCTAAGGATTCTTTAACTCTAACTCTTATGCCTTTTTTTTATTTTATGACGATAATATCTCTTAGTTCTATTAAGCTTTCTAATTCGCTCATGTAACGAGCCTTAGGTTAGTGACTCTCAGATTGGACGGTTTTAGGGCAGCGGATAAGAAAAACCCCTAGGACTTTAAGGACTCAAGCAAACAAGATCATAAAACTAATAGTTTTATTTGATGATACGAACTACTTTTAGGAGTGAATACTTATGCATTATGAGACAACTATTCAACTTAATTAGATGATTTTTGCTATATATATATATAACTTTTTTAATTATTATTAAGACAAAGAGTCCTTGTTTTGAATCTTAAGTGTGTAAGTGTATGTGTAAAGTACATATTCATCAAGTAAAAATTAAGACTAAATTACTTTTTCAATTTGTCCTCCTCACCATAGAAATCAAACAAATAATCTTATTTTAACTAAGTATTAAAAAATCCTTATTATAATTCCCCTATTCCTTAAGATTAACTTAATTTTTTTACAAAAATAGGTCAAATATTATTTCCCCCATCAAAAAAATTTTAAAAGAAAAAGAATATATATATATATATATTGAAATATATATATATATATTATAACCTTGTATTATGTTAGTGAAACCTTCCCCCATACCTATCTCATGCATGGTCCTTAATGTATGATGAATGCATAGATGCGTGAAAAAGAGAAAGAGAAGGAAAGATTTTACCTCAAGGTGGTGGTTCAGGTGGTGATATGATTGGTGCAAACTATGCTGCCTAATCTATTGAATGTGGTGTTTGAAGGAATCCACCTTTGACCTCTAACCCGTTAACATTATTATAACCCCAAAATTGAATAGGATCATGCAAGATCCAATCGTGAAACTTATCCTAAATAAATGAACAATCTTGCTAAACCATCTTAGAGTTTGATTATTCAACACCTTGATCCAACAAAGAAATGTGATTTGTGAAACAGTTGATTTAGACTTGAGAGTGAAAGACTCGAGAACTAATTATGGACTAATGGAATTAATATAAATCAAGTTTAGGTTCTAGAATCGAGTATGGTTCAAGATTTGGGTTCAAATCAAAGAGTTGAGGCTCTCATTCATTTTCCACCAATAGAATGTGACTGTCCAAAATCAGTGATTCATGTTAAAGATTTATAGGTTCGGAAATTAACATTGGCTCTGAAACGTGGTTCAAATTGGGTAAGGATGTCAGAGTCATCATAGATTCGAAATTTGGAACTGAATCACAAAATTTAAGATCGGGGTCACATTTTTTTTAAGTTCAATCTCATTAAAGTGAAAACTTGCCAATTTGTCTAAGAATTGGTATTGGTCAAGTTCAAGATGGTGTGAGAAAATTGAATTTAGTTAAAGTTTCCAAGACACCATGATTCTTGGGTCTGGCTTTAAAAATCAGAAATGGTCGAAAATGTGTAAGGTAGAGTTCCCTATTCCTATCAATCATTGGGTTGCATCACTGATCTTACTCTGCCCTATTTATGGATTGATTGAAATCATTTTGGCACTGAATCAAGACTTTCATACTCTTTTTTAAGTAATAGGTTCTTCTGGTTGTGGTGGGACGTGAAAAAAAGAGTCTGGATCTTGGATTTGAAAATTTTGTGAGAGTAGTGATTCCATCATATTTCGCAATTGTCGTTCAGACTCATTCAAGACTTCCTTACTATTTTCTAACTCAGTTATTTCTTCAAGTGGTTGGTCGAAAAAAAGAGTTTATAAAGCTAAATATTGGAAATGTGGTTAGCAATATGACTCGATAGTATTATATCCCCATTGACTTGTTGAAGAGTGGCAATGATTATTCCCATCTTGTTCACAATATTGGGGTTAGAGAGTCTATTGAGTCAGATAAAATCAATGCTACATATTTGATTGATTAAAGTTATGTAATGTCAGATTGGCCAAAAGAGGTCGGGATGAAATATGAATTACTATTAAAGTTGGAAAATTTGTGGTTATAGTTCATTTCACATAAAATGGTAAAAATCAAAACAAACAAAAAAAAGAAAGAAAAATCAAGCCTATGTTAGAGTAGACCTTAGACCTAAACGACTCTTAACTGGTTGACTATCCCAGAGAGGTATATTGATTGAAGTAATTTAACAACAGGTTAATCGGTTACAAAGGGGCAAAAATCAGTGGTAGGTATCCGTACAAAGCAACGAGTCTTAATTATGTCAGACCACTGATTTTCAAGGCTCCTAATCCTCAACTTTAAACACCGATTTGACCAGAGTCAAACTCTAACAACTTCCTCTCCAGGTCAATCTCTTATTGAGTCTGAGATGTCCCTAGGGCCAATATCTATCCAGATTTTTTTTTTTTTAGGATTGGGTTAGTGAGTGAGAAGATGATGTTTAGGTTAAGAAAGGATAATGACTTCCCCACCTTGTCTTGCTTAATGGTTAAACTCTTAATTCTTTTTTGTGCGATGGTGCAAGTAAATAGACAAGTAATGCTCAAAGCAATTATAAATTATCCAAGAATATTTTCTAATCTAAATGCAATTCAGACGTACCTTGTCTCTAGTACTCTTCAACAGTAATTGAACAGAAGCAAAATTAAATGAATGTCCTAGAATGCAATGTCTAACCATTTTTAAAGCAATTACAAGCACGAGTTACTGTTAAATTAAAAACAGTGTGCATAATAAGTTAACAGGAAAATATAATAATTGCAAAAGCTAGACACTTACAATTCAGTCACCCCGCAAAAAAGCAGGGCGAGTAGATCACCAATAAAGCCACGCAAATGCGACAAAATCTCTGGTGCTCTACCTTCTTGGGCAGAATCGTAGGGCTTCTATTTATGTTCAGCAGTTGCTAAGTTCCTGTAATCTTCCTTCTACACACAAAAATAGAGAAGAAAATTTAACTACTTAGTAAAACTTAGTAATAAAAAAATACCATTTCTTCCCCGGCAACGACGCCAAAATTGATTGGGAAAAATCGAGAGTATGAAAATATATTATCTGAAAGCATGTTTATTTTTTTGGCTTCTTACAATTTAACCGCGGTAGCAAGTGGTTATGCGAGTCGTGATCCATAAGAAGGGATGCGATGCAACCTTTTCGGTATGTTTTATATCACTAAATCGGTTAAGTTGTTCTTTTTTTGTTTTGAAAAAGATAAAAATAAAACTATGTTAAGTTAGAAGAGGAAGTAGGAAGAAGAGATAAAAAGGAAAAGTTTGTATTTTTAGTTTTTAAAAGAAAATTAAAAAGAAATAAAATTTGTTAATAAATTCTACTACATATTCCAACAAGATTACTTATCTCTTTAGACGATTGTCTAATCTTAGATCTTTGGTGATGATTTATCTTGAGTTGAAGATAATCAGCGTATAACCCATAAGAAGAGACTCGATTTTCATCCACATTATATCATCAAAACTCAAAGAGCAAACATGAATTAATACAGAAAAATAAAGAATCTATTAACATGAGCTATGAGTGGCACTCGCAGAATGGAAAGGCTGTTCAGATGCTATAAAATTCATATGAATTTAGAGATCAAAAGAGAAGAAAGTAATATAGAAGGCTAATAGATTTAAACTATGAAGAAAAGTGCACATGAATAATATAAAAGTAATTTTTGATTAAATAGAGAAACAATATGAGAAAAGAGGAATTTACATCAATTGTCACCCTTGTATCCACTCTTTCTCTTTTTCTTATGAATCTCTCTCTAATCTAAATTACTAAGAAATAAAAGAAAAATCTAAACTAAACTAATCTAAAACCCTAGATTTGATCTCTGCGTGGGATATCTCTCTGCCTCTGCCTCCAATAGGGTATTTAGAGGAGAACACCCGGGGATCTGAGGAGTCGGAGCCACATACCAAAACGCTGAGTCATAGACCCCAGGATTGCTGCATTTTCTAAGCAAATCAGAAGAAAACACGACAAATTCTGATCTGGTGACATTGTGTCTTCTTCTGCAATTTCGCCTCATCTAGTCATCTTAAGGTATATTCTCAGAATTATGATTTGAAAAGTGAATATTCTGAGATTTTTCATTTCTTCTATTTACATGATAAATAATTGATTTTAACTCTGAATTTAATTAGGATCTTTTGGATTTTTTCTCCGTAAATAATTTGCACACTAATAAATAAAGAGGAGGTTAAATAGAAGAATATTATTTAAAATAAATGTGAGAATATGGTGTAAATATGCAAAATTGATGAGTAGTCATCATCAATAATAGTATTGTTTCTATTTCTTATATCTCCAGTTGATACAGAATTTATTGATATCTCCTTCAGGTACATATGTCTCTTCAGGGACTTTTGTTCTTTATTCATTAATTCTATTGTATGCTTTTGTTGTATGTACTCTTTTGGGGTACTCATTTCTATTGCCTTCTTTCATTTCATGGACTCTTCAGGAGTATCAATTTTATTATTCAATTCTTATAGCTTACTCTTCCGGGGAGTCGTGTCCTTTGCACTGAAAAGTCTTCCACGCTTCAAGCATGTCTTATACTCATTTTGCGATTGTTCTAGTTAATTGTCCTTCAGGCTATTGATCTTTGTTAGAGTGTTTTATTTTATGGTTCAGGGTCCTCGTTTATAATATCTAGAGCGACCTCATATGTAAATGCACTAATAATAATTTTCTTTCTATCTCAGTTTTCTCTTGTACTCATATAATTTAAAGAGATATCTTCAGACGTATGCACTTTTTTAAGTGTATGTGCCTTTTCAGGAGCTATTTCTTTATTAATTATAACTGATTAGTTATTTTCTCTTCAATAGTACTTTTTGAAAATTTATCTCCTTTGGAAATATGTACTTATAGTATCATTTTCTTTTGGGGATTTTTATCTTTTGAACCAATAGAATGATCATGCTTCAGGCATGTTTTTGAAGTATTATTAGGTTGTCCTTCAAGGATATCAATCCGAGTTAGAGTATTTTTAGCCGATGAGATTTTTGTCAGTAAATGCATTGGGTAATTGATTTGTAACTTTTTTTGTAAACAGATAATCTTTTGAACTTCAAATTCGCTTTAATTTCTACGTGGGTCAAGATAAGACAATGATGATGCATTACAAATAATTTCACGCCGTTCTTTAGGAAGCGACACCTTTTCTCCCCCAATGGTGGGAAAACTGTTAGAATAGCAATATGCAAAGCATGTCTTAAACATATCATCCGTCATGGGTTCAAGATATTTAATTATTAATGAAAAATAAAATCCAATGTAAAATTTAATTGTGAGTAAGCCATAGTAAATAAACATTATATAAAAGAATCTTCTGGTTCTTTAATGAATGATCATGTGAAATTTTAATTATTCAACGCATCATTGTTGACCTCGGGTGACCAAGTCGGGCATGTTAATGCATAAATAGTTTTGGATCATTGAACTTCAGGTTCATCATGACAGTTAATTCTATTGCCCTTATTTTTGTAAAATATAATTCATATGAGAAAACTGAAAGTTCTTCTACTGCATGCTTCTGGGCATAAGGCAATAGAAATAATACAAAGATATTACATCTCCTTATTATTCATAGTTTCAATATAAAGACAATTAAGGCGTATACTCTTAAAGCTGAGCAGATTTTTTTCTGAATATGTTATAATACAATGCATTTTTAACATAATATTTGTTCCTCCTGGTAGTGTTATATTTGCTCTTCCAGAGTCTTAAATTAAATTTGCACTATCTGAAATTGTAGATTATCTTTAGCTTTAGGTTCAAAAGATATTTCTTATCCCGAAAAATGATATGTGTCGTTGCACTGTCAATCAGATAGACATCTCCATCATACATCTTAGAATTGCTCAATACATTAAAATTTTTTATGCTTCTTCTTATATATATGAATTGATACATGGTGCACAATCATATCAAGTATATCAAATTAAGCACAAATGCATGTATTATTGGAGAATATCTTAAATATGTATGTGCATATCATTAATACACCAATATAACTCAAATATCAGACAAGCATGTACAAGATTGAATAAATAATCGATCTCATCAAATATAATTTTGTAAGATATTTGATATAGTGCAAAAAAACATCTACGGATATGCATAATATGCACAAACTCATTAATTCACTTATATGCATAAAAGAATAAAATCAATTAAAGCATGTACATATATAAGAGTACGTGAATGGCAAACTACATGGAGGTACACGAGAGATACTAGTGCATTCATGTCATCGCAAATACTCATTCAAAGTTAAAAAATTACACATGTTTCATCATATTAAAATGTGTTACATATCACATATTTCTACATATGTCCATATATCAAGCATGCACAAATGATACAACTAGTATCCAGTATATATATGAATCATTAATAGTGAGCATATGATTAATATTGAAAATATTAACTTGAACTCATTCATGTAAATTGTATATAAAAAATTATGAATGAATGAGGTGCAAATAAGCATTTAAATGAATCAAAATTAGAGAATTATAAATTATTACATGAATATAGCAAATCATAACTCAAGTGGTTTGTACAATCTAATTTAAGAAGGATAGGGCCAATAAATATACTCTACTGGAATGTGGACTCAAGTTATTACTTTTTCTTTTGAGTTTTGACTATGCATGAATGTACATAAAATAGATTCATAAGAATATAAAAAGAAATCTCAAAATAAAATTAACCATCAATATATAACAAAAGTCTATAACTTTATCTCAAAATTATCATATGTTAATGTGATAATCATGCATCATAGAAAATCATAAATTAAATAAAAGAACACATAAAAATCATGAAAGTTTACATAAAATATAATGACAAATGTAACATGAAGTTTTCTTTAAAACTTGTAAAACTATATATCCAAGAATTTATTGAGCATGTACTAATTACCTTTAAATGTGATAAAGACATCCATTGATTTATTTTGTTGATCACCAAAAATATCATCAAAATCAGTGAAGTTTATTTTTTTATTTTTCCCCTTTGCCTAAATGGATACTTGATATAAGTTGACAAGGTGCCTTACAGTATGACAGGTATAGTATCTTCTAAGATGTTCGAATTAGAAATCAAATAGAAAGATACTTACTCGAAACTACAGGTTTCGAGTCCTATTAATTTAGGACTTCAAGCTCTAAATTCATTTCTCAATTTAGAACTTCATATTCTATAACCGTTTAAAACTTCAAGTTTAAAAATTTTGAGTTGTGAACTTAGGTTTATATATGAGTAATTTAGAACTTTAGATTCTATAATTATTTAAAACTTTAGGTTTATATTTTTAAGTTGTGAATTCAGATTCATTATAAATAAAAGAAACATAATATTTCATGAAAAAAAATGTTAGAAATATATCAGGAATGAGTGATGTTTGAAACTATGATATAAACCTTACAAAATTGAGACAAACACGATTATATCACCATAAAATTCAAGTCATCTGTGCACATTCAAAGATTAGCAAGACAATTGGATCAAATAAAATCAAAAATTAGGGAGAATAAGTATATTGAGACCAAGACCAAGACCCGCAACCATGCAAGTATCTTAGTTGGGAACAAGAGAATCATGTTGATAACTTGTTATAAACTAAGAAAAATATAGAGAAATAAATAAGAAAAATCAAGAAAAATTATTCTCAAACTTGTGTGTTCTTCATTTTTCTTGTAATCTCTATTTATTGGCATATAAAAGCATAGGTTACAAGAGGAGGATGGAAAGGTCATCCACTAACTCATGCATCCACAATATGCATTTGCAAGGAAGATAGTGAAGATGTATGGTGGTCATCCACTATCTTATGCATTTACAATAAAAAGGGTTTTTTCACATGAAAATCTAAAACTTTTGCTAATCCAGTATTCACATATCAAATTTTAATACTTTCATTTCGAGCTCCCAAAAATTTTAAGTTGGGACAAAAAAAATCCTTCTGTTAGTTGTGTAGTATATATGTGAATAGATTTTTGTATATTCTCTTTTAAATTTATATATTATATAGTATTATCACAACTGATTATATTACCCTCATATGTTTCCCCTTTATTTTCTCTCATCAAACTCATTTCTCATCAAATTCATTGATCACGGTTAGGGTTCTCTGAAGATAGGAATAGAGTCAGAGTGAGAGAGAAGGTTGAGAGAGAGTGAGTGAGACAACGAGTGTGAGAGGGGAGGGAGAAACAAGATTTGATAAGGGAATTTCACTTTTATTAGAGGTAAAAATGTATTTTGATCATGCCACCATTAAAATAAAACAACTACTAACATAGGTTTTTTTTGTCTCAACTTAAAAGATTTGGGAGGTCAAAAATAAAAATAAAGATTTGGAGTGCGAATATGAAATTAGCAAAGATTTTCGGTGTTGATATGAAAAAACTCATTTCCAAAATATATCAGAAATAGATCATTTGAAAGTTAATGTATAGATTAATCATTTGCAATAATAATTCACTATAGAAGGGGGAGAACTTGTGATTAGATGGTGGGGGGATTAATATTTATCCTAAAAAGATAAGTCAGTCGAAAAAACTTTGAAAAAATTATAGGAATGGAAAAGCATTTTTCTCCCAGAAGAAAACGAACTTTTGAGAGATTTATTTTAACTGAAGGGTAGAGAGAAGTACCATGTTTTCATTCCAATTTGCTTGAGATTTTTGCTAACTCATCCAGAATGCAAAACACAAGATTATATTTACATAAGAATATTCCAATGATCCCTTCTGTGCATTGAAAAAGTATACAGTGTTCTTTAAGCTCCAAGCATTAGAGAGGACAGACCTAGTGGCACTGGGCACCTGCTTCAAGTATCTAGTGTTCACTGCTGCTATTCGACTTATTTCAGATTATGAAACTAGAAACGTGTATTGTTGCGACCTCTAGAGGAATTTCAAATGACACGCTATTCACTAACATCAGTGTTCCAACACTGAGCCAATCACGACCAATATAACACGAACATAAATACAAAAAGAGAAAGCGAGAAACAAATGATTTGACGAGGTTTAGCAACTTGCCTACATCCTCGGGGTAGAAGAGAGATCTTATTCAACCAATAGAGTTATAAGGGTTACAAAGCGATCCCAAAGGTTACAAAACGATCCGAAAATCCAATTAGAGAAACTATACACTAGACTGTAGAAATCTCACAAACAAACTAAGACTAGAACTCTCAATACAATTCACCTCTCAGGCTACAACACCCCTCAATTTATAGGCAGAGAACCCATGAAGAAAAGAAAATCAACACTCTGAAATCAGATCAGAAACAAAATTAAAATCCAATCAGGACACTGCCAGAACTTGTAACTATCAACAGCTCCCAATGGGCCTGTCAACAGACTGAACAAACCCCACTCTCAGGTTGAACTACGTTGACAACCTGAGCTGCATCTGTCGACAAACTGAGCCCCAGCTATCGACATGCCTCCAATGATTGTCGATAGACTGTTAAACATGCACAATCTGTTTGGCGTATCCATGTATCCATTATCGATCACCCCCAACGTCTGTCGACAGTGATCTTCTGCTTGTGTTTCTTCTACTGCTGCTACTCTAATGAGTTTAAAAATCTTACCATCTATTTTTAGATCTTCTCCCAACAATTCTCCACCTCGGTGAAGATTTTTCAAATCTGAGCCGAACATCATGAATTGCCAACTTTAGCTCAGCAATTGGCTGCGTCATTATAGCTGCCTACGTACCCCCTACCCCAGGGATCAAACCACAAATAGTTATCCAAACAACCACCGAGATCAACCAACTGAAATGGATTTGGCAGCAATAATCCCAACTGGCTGAGTCATATGAACCTCATCATCTTGATCGACATGGAGAACATCGGTCTTCAACTTGAGTTGATCCAGCTTACCAACTTGAGATTCACGCTTCTTCATCCACTTTTATGGATTCTTCTTAGTTCCTTTCGCTGCAATAAAATCAACATGTTCAGTCTATTCAGCATCCAAAATGTCTATATGATGTCCACCTGTCGTCACATCCTGAGAGATCCCAACTGATACTAAACCAACTGGAGATGGTGGAGTAGCATCAACCTACACTCGCTGTGATACATCTTTGATTTTCAACCTCTCCACCTACTGAGAGACGGTAGGCTTCAATAATGAAGCCTCATCAAATATGACATTTCTGCTCAACACAATCTTCTTATTTCCGGTGTCTCATAACTTGTAGCCTTTCAAATTTTTTGACTCCTAAAACACAAACTTGTTTTCTAGTAGATTCAACTTGTCATCTTTGACACTGAAGTAGGCCGGACATTCAAATACTTGCTGCAAATCACAGTCTTGAGCATTTTTATCTCACAAAATATCCAAAGTTTTACTCCTATCACAGTCACGACAACCAATCCATGAGATGGCTAGCATACACTAATGCCTCAGCCCAAAATGATTTGTCTAAATATGAACTAGACAACAAACACTGAACTTTTTTCAGCAAGGAACGATTCATCGCTTTAGCCACCCTAAGTTTTCTAACTGTGAAGTGAATACTGATACCACTTTTGACCAAATCGTTTGCACTCCCTTATATGATCAAATTGGGAGCACTTTGATCTTCCTGCTTGTCTGTTTCTCTATCAAATTTCTCTACTTCACGAACAAATTTAGGACTTCAAATTTTGTCTCATAGGGCATAACCAACAACACCTAGATAAATTATCAACAAAAGAGACAAAGTACCGACGACCTCCAAGTGGTGCAGTCTTGGTAGAATCCCAAACATCAACGTGAACAAAATCAAGAAGACCTTCCAGGCGGTGAATAAATGTAATATCCCCTATCTAATAATATTGTATTTTTTATTTTTCTAAAGCATTTATTTTATTTTCTTGTTATTTTATTATTATTTATCAACTTGATTTATAGTACAAATTATTTTAAGAGAGTAAATGGTATTTTGGCCTTATATTTATATTTAGAATTATTAAGTATTATTATTTTAATTGCTATCTAGTATTTTTCATTACTATGTTACTATTATTATTATTGTAGTTGCTATTATTGTTAATATTGATATTGTTATTATTCTTATTCTTATTGTATTATTTTGTCATTATTATTAATGATAGTATTTTTACCAAGTATTATTAGATAATATTTTTAATATGGTTAATTTTATTAAATATTCACAAGTATCGTCTCACTAAATTTTTGTAACATAATTACACAACAATATAAAATTATTTATTACAAAAATCTTGTTTAACTGAAGGAAAAAAGAATACTGAGCTAAACTCGATTCCAAGTCCAAAGCACTGAAATCATAAGTCCCTGATAAATTTACATGGTTCATCTCAATCGAAATTGTTAGATTTTTTAAAAGAATATTTTACTTGGGAGTTATAAGGGGTTTTAATCTTGATTAATTAGTTTGTGGGTTAGGAATATGATCCTCTAGGTCAAATGAATTTAGTAGGTTTAATTCAAACCAATTTCTAATTTTTGTTGGATTTTAATAGATTTTAAACCATTAAAATACTTAACGGGTCTAAATTTATCATTATGAAAAATAGCTTTAAAGTGAGTGGTTTGAGTTAATTTATATTGGTATTAGTCTAAGATTTTCATCATAAAAAGTAGAAGTATAGTAGACTATTATTTATATTTTTCTCTATTTTTTGATATTTTTAACTAATTATTTTAATATGCAATTCTTCTTTCTTTCTTTTTTTTTTTTATACACATGTCTAGAGGCCTAGGCCCAGGCTAGGCCCAGGCATGGTCCAGGAATTTCTTTTTCTCTCTCTTTTTTTGAACAGGGCCTAAGGTCCTGTGCTGCCTAGGCCAGCCTGCCTGGTCGGGGCCGGGCCAGGTCCCAGGCCTTGGGTCTGGCCTGGGCTGCAGGGTAACCCAGGTTTTTTTTTTTTTACTTTGGAGGTAGAAAGAGAAGTAGTTTAGCCTTTTTATAGATTATTGCGACTTTAAAAATCAGAATTTTGTTGGATTCAAACTGCTTGAGTGAGTAGTTTAAGATAGAATTAATTAATGTTATGATTTTAAAAATAAGATTTGGATTTGTGTAAGTTAGGATAGATATGATTTTTATTAGTATTTAGATTAGGATTAGTTAAGATTTATGAAAGGATTTGATTAGATAGGATTTAGATTATGATAGGGTTTTGGTTAATGGGTAAGGATCTCAATGGTGATGGGTTATGGGGTAGGAAAAGGAAAAGATATGAATACTAATAATAATAATAAATACTAATAATCAAAAAGATAGTAGTAATAATAATAATAATAATAATATAATAATAATAATAATAATAATAAAATTATCAACATTAATAATATTATCTAATAATACTTGGTAAAAAAAACTACCATTAATAATAATGACTAAACAATACAATAAGAATAAGAATAATAACAATATCAATATTAACAATAATAGCAACTACAATAATATAATAGTAGTATAGTAATAAAAAAATACTAGCTAGTAATTAAAATGATAATACTTAATAATGCTAAATATAAATATAAGGCCAAAATGCCATTTATTATCTTAAAATAATTTGTACTATAAATCAAGTTGATAAATAATAATAAAATAACCAGTAAAATAAAATAAATGCTTTAGAAAAATAAAAAAATACAGTATTATTAGATAGGGGATATTACATTCTACCCACCTTATAAAAATATCGTTCTCGAAATTTCAATATAGTATGGAAATGATAAAAATCAAGTTAAAAGAGAAAATAAAGCAAGAGAAGATAGAGCTTCCACATCATTTCTTATTGCATCATGGGTCCACCACGTTTTCGCTGCGCGCTCTGATCTCTACTACTGGCTTCAAAATGGAGTGATCAAACTCAGCAGGCATAATCAGGGAAATAGAATCGAAAAGAGGATAGGAATTAAAATAGAACTCAGATTACTCTAGAAAAAGAGTTGAAATTAGGGATATCAAAAGATTTAAGAGATGGATTCCAAAGAGAAGGACGATCAATTCTCAAGTGGACTCAATATCATCATGTAAATAGTATATATTTGTTGCAGTGTAAATATAATTATCTCAGGTTATAGGTATGAACTAGGTTCTCTTTTTATGTCGAACCTGGCTCTGATACTAAGAAAATCCTGTCATGTCCCGCTTTCCAAAATACGCGAAAACAGAGTCGTGACGAGAGTCGGCGACGTATATACGCAAGGAAATTACCCCATGCATACATGCTAAGCCTAAAGTAACCTGAACAAGTTATAAAATCTATTACGATAAATCTATATCACTGCAATATGACATATAAATATCTAACACATGATAGCAGATGAATAAAAAAAGAAATGGCGACTGGACATGGTATAGAGAGAATCAAGGAATAACATGAATAAAAGAGTAATAATACCTATAATCAAGAAAAGAGAGACTCCTGCTTCTCATGATGCGTGTAATTCTCTCCTAAAACCTGATCAGTAATAAATAACCATAAATCTGAATATGCAAATCTAGGAATCAGAATTCCTAGTGAATGTGTAAGAATAAACTGAAAAGCACATGTGCATATAACATGTGAGCAGATAAAGAAAATATATATACGAAAATAAGAAATTACATCTAGAGGGGGGTGAATAGGTGTAAGGTTAATCAAATCAAATTCAATGCGAAATAAAATGAGATGATGCAAACGATCACTCAAAGTAAGATTAGAAGCCGTATATCCCGTGAAGGGTTCTAAACTTTTTTCTCGTGATTCCTCTAGATAAGAGTTTGAGGTGCTCAATGCAATCTTCTTGTAAGAGTATAGATCGACAATAAATAAATGAAAATAAAGTAGATAAGAGAGACAAGAAATCAATCGCAAACAAAAAGATTTGTTTCGAGGTTCGAGTTATCGTTCTACGTCCCCGCCTTCACCACCGTGAAAGATTTTCAATCCACTAGAACTTTCACCAAAGGAATTACAACCGCTATGGAGTACACACTCCCCAACACACTCCTCTAGTCCAGAGGTAGCGTAGAAATAATTACAATAAGCAACTCTCTCTTTAAAACATTCTTTACAAAATCCTAGAGAATAATATATAAGATTGAAGCTCAAGGTTTTGTAAGTGAAATTTAAAAATAGAAGAGAGATTTTCAGAACCAAAACTTGAAGATAATTTCAGAGAATAAAAGCACAAAAAACTGAAACAAAAACTTTTTCTCAGTAGGCACAAAACTTTGAATCTTTCAAATTGTTGTTGTAAAATCTCTACCCTAATGATCCCTTTATATAGGATTTAGGAAGAGTAAATATAGAAAACTTTTATCTAAATAAAAGAGGAAGAAATTGACCCTCTAATACAGCTAACCACATTTTTTTAAACTTAAACACGTTTTAAAAATATGTTAAAATCAGCCTCCAGAAAATTAGCCATTACTGCCAATCTGGCAGATTGGTCAACTTTGAGCACATTTTTTAGGCTGCAAACGTTCGAATTCAGAAATAAGTATATAGGAATAATTTGTAGATATTTAAGTCTATATTTTATTTCAACTTGAATCAACTTAATATCATTTTAGAGTAGAAAGTTATCAATAAAATACTGACATGTGTAAAATCAGAAACTGTAAACTATTTTCAGAACAAGAATAGAGTTCACCAAATATTTGACGTCTTTAACATTTGAATCCGTAAATGATTATTGAAGAAGAAATTTAGATCTGAAAGTTAACTTTGAAATTCAAGTTAAATCATATTATTTGAATATATGAATAAAAAGTTATGATAAGAAATTTAAAAGGGTGTCAGCAAATTAGCAGCACTAAAACTGGTTCAAATCTAAAACCCGATATATGTACTTGAAATCCAAAGCCGATTAAATCAAAAACTAAATTGTGTGTGTGTATTTGAACTTCAAACATATATACTATTCTTTAACAAAACAAATTATATGAGTCTACAAGTAGGAGTCTCTGATAGTTGATATTGAGCAACGTTTGAGCTAGACCCTAATATCCCATACTTGAGAACTCTTGAGCCATCAATACCTGTATCAACCTGAAATTCATTCTTAAAGTTCTATTAGTACCAAATAGCTTTTATATGGTTTGTTATCATCAAAACACATAACCCGGGGATTGTAACCTTTTGGCCAATGATAGGTAGTAAAAAATGCATATTTATCACTACATTTACTATCATGTTTCCCTATTTATTTTTTTTTTAATTATGCACTATTACTAAAATTTTGTTATTTAATGTGTGCAAGCCTTGAGTAATTAAAAAAATAAAGAAATAAAGCCCAGAAGACCAAAAAGCCCATGTGCAAAAGTTGTAGTAATTAGAAGTTTCTATATTATCTAACCTAATCTAAACTTAGATTTTTAAACTCTTTATTTAAAATCTAAGGGAGGAAAAGGGAGGATAAGATAGAACTCCTAATTGCTAAAAGAAGAGGAAAAGGATGAACTTCTACTCAACCTAATTGCTTGCAGGACAAGGCTAAAGATAAAAGGAGAAGAGTGCAAAAATAAAAAAATCGTTTTAAAAGATTTAGATTTAGGATAACTTGCTTCCCAAGTTATCTCGAATTTTCAAATAAAGAGGCCGTATGCAGAATCCAGAAGGCTATACCCAGATGGACGGACCAGAGGAGGCCACGCGAGAAAACGCGTGCCAGAGGCCAAGCTATAGCCGCGGAAACGCGGCCATAGCCGCGTTTCCGCGGTCCTATGGATGAGGATGGGTACCAGTTTTCGCGGGAGAGTTGTACCGGGACTCTACTTCTTCCATCTCCTATAAATACCCCTGCAGAGCAACAGAGAGGGGGCATCCAGAGACGGGAACTTAAGGTTTTTCTTTAGATTTTCTCTGTTCAAAATTCTTGTAATTTCATTTTTAGCATATTTTGGAGGAGGAGAGGAGCACTGTATTTGGAAGTGACATTCAAATAAAGGTTACCTTTTCTTCTTTGTTATTAAATTTTGTCATCTAATTTTGTTTTATGCTGTGATCTATAATTTGTCTTCCTCTCTCTTTCCACAATTTTCACATTAAACAAAAATTAAAAATAAAAAAAAAGATGATAACTAAATTTAATTTGTGGTTTGCTAATCTCTTAAACAACCCTAGTGTAGTTTAGAAAGTGAATTGATTGATATCACTTTTAAAAACCCTAGGATTAAACAGTTTTCTTGAAGATTAATTGATAGTTAGGTTTTTCTAATCTAGGTTACACTTCTAAACGATTCTTCATAAATTCATATTTAAGAACTTTGAAAGCATAACTTTAAGTTAAGATATCACTTATGTTATACTTAGAAGTTAGGATGAACAACTGTTGAATTTTTATTAGTGCACACTAGTTAGGATTCTAATATCATTTATCTTGCTTGAACTTCCATTAATAACCTAGGATAGATGTTACTTGTTTCAAGATGATATTCACTCTTTGAGACTTACTCTATGGGTTGTGGTAGAAGATTAGTGAACTACATATCTCAAATCATTCAAATCTAATCACTCTCTTTTGTTTTGTTCTAAGTGTAATACAGAGAAATCGTCCGAAACGCTTGCATCGCATCCTTCCCTGTGGATCGACCCGCTTTGGCCCTTACTACAGCGGATAGAATTTGAAACGAGACTAAGAACTTCTAACTCTTAACTATTTTTAATAACTATTTCTTGTTCCAATCAAAATTTGGTGCCGTTGCCGGGAGGGAACGACACGATATTCTCAAAACTAATTCTTTCTTTCTTTCTGTTTGCAGGTTCAGAGAATAGGAAAAATAACAGCAGCAAAGAACATATAGCAACTCTGTGCCTCTACCCTCGAAGGTAGAGTAGCAGAGCCTACTACAGAGCCGCGCAAACGCGGCCATAGCCGCGTTTCCGCGGCCTGAGTAGTGAACTACTCACTGTGTTTTCTGCAGGTTACTGCAAATTGCAAGTTTTGTTTACTGCTTTGATAAGTTTTCTCTGTGATCACCCTGCACACTGCTAATTAATTAACAGTAACCTATTTGTTGAAAATAAAAAAATTAGACTCTTGCATCTTAGGCACGTGTCTATTTAATTTTTTTAATTCTGTTGAAGAGTGCTGGCGACAAGGTACGTTTGCATTGTATATAGATGAGGAAACACTCTTGCTGATTTACTGCTTTTTGAGTGATTACTTGTCTATTGCTTTACACGTACATAAAAAAAATTTAAGGGCAAAACCCATAACAAGATAAGGTGGGGATTTCATCACCCTTCCTTGCCCACAAATTATCTCCGTCACACTCACAACTCTAACCCTAAGTAAAAATTGACTAGACGTTGGCCTTAGGTTAACTCGGACTCACTAGGAGATTGGCTGAAGGAGGAAGTTGTTCGAAATTAACTCTTGCCAAATCGGTGCCTAGGAAGGGGATTAAGGGCCGAAAGCCCGAAGATCGGTGGTTACTTAATTAAGGAATGTCTTTGACGGATAACCTCCCACCGGTCTTACCACCTACCTGGCCGATTAACTTGTGATTAAAGTCGGCAATATACCTCCTAAAGATAGTCTAAAGTTAGGAGTCATCTAGGTCAAGGCTTACCCTAGAATAGGACTTTTGACTATTTTTTCTTCTTTTTCATTGATTAATTGGGTGAACTTGTTTGTTAACTGTGCATGTCAGCTTGGTCGAGAGACCCATTCACATCTAGACCAACTAGAACCAGTTCATCACCGAACAAAAGCCCGACTCACACATGGCACAACCACCGTTACTACAAGATAGGTTCTATCCTATTAGGACCTCTCTTCCTTCTTGCATTCAGTTACCCGATGAAGGTGTTGACTAATTTGAGCTCAACCACAATACATCAACACTCTTCCCAAATTTCATGGACTTGAATCTGAGGATGCATACTTTTTCATAAGGAATTTGAAGAAGTATGTCTCATGATGAAGATACCCAGCCTAGGAGTAGATGCCATCAAATTACGGTTTGTCCCATTCTCTTTGAAAGACTCAGCAAAGAAATGACTCTACAGTTTAGAGGCCGTTCAATATCCTCATGGGATAATTTCGTCAAAGCCTTCTTAAAGAAGTTTATCCCGTCCACAAGACTGCACTAATTAGGAAGAGCATCTTACAGTTTAAGCAAACTGCCAATGAACCTTTTTGGAAATACTTCGAACGTTTTAAGGACCTCCTTGCCCAATGCCCACATCATTGGATAGAGAAATGGCGACTTTGTCAAGTTCTTTATGATGGATTAGAATATCAAACTAAAACGCTATTAGAATCCATGTGCCAAGGAGGATTTTTGAAAAAGAACGAACATGAAGGATGGTTATTATATGAAGAATTAGCTGATAATACCATCCAATGGGAACCAACTCCGGAAAAATTTAGGACTAATGATCCTACTTCTTCTAAAGGAGGTATCCATTCCATTGAGGCCAACATAGCTACCGACGCTAAATTAGCTGTGGTGATGCGAAGACTAGAAGCTCTTGAAACTAAAGAACCAGTCTCTGTGAACCAAGTCAGCCCAACACCTTCGGCGGGCTGTACTTATTGTCAAGACATGAACCATGTGTTCGAGGAATGTCCCGTCTTTATCGCACATCAAACCTTGCCCGAACATATGAGTGCGGCCTTCACAAGGCCCGCTAACAATCCATATTCGCCCACCTACAATCCCGGTTGGAGAAATCATCCAAATTTTTCATGGGGCCCAAGCAACAATGATCAAACAAGGCCCAATTCTCCACAGTTTTCAAAATCCACCTTATCAACAAAATTTCCCCGGTCAGAATCCTCCACACTCTTTCCAAAATTCACAAATGGAAACAAGACTCTCCAATATGGAAAGAAAGGTGGACACTCTAGTTAAAAGCCACGATACGCTGGCTCAGTCTTGACTAGGATAGAGATCCAACAGAATCAACAAGAAAGACAAAAGGGAACTCTACCAAGTCAACCATTGCCAAATCCTAGGAATCCTAGGCAAGCCAATGAGGCTCAAGACCCAAACCAGTGTAACTTGGTTTACACTAAGATCAGGAAAACAAGTTGATAATCACGTATCCATGCCACAGGACCCATCTCAATTGTCCATTCCATCTAGTTCCACTCCATCTCCACAAAACTCCAAAGAAACTGAAATTGATAAATCAGCAAGACAGGTGCACCAACCTACAGCCCCATTTTCGAATAGGCTTAGGAGTACTAATATGCACATATGGAGAAACTACTCGAGGTGTTCAATCAGGTTAGGCTCAATATACCACTTCTTGATGCAATCCAACAGGTCCCTAGTTATGCCAAATTCCTTAAGGACATGTGCACCAAGAAAAGAAAGACAAATGTGCCTAAGAAGGTTTTTCTAGCCACCAACATTAGTGAGCTATTGTCCAATCAGATTCCAGTCAAGTACAAGGACCCTGGTTGCCCCACCATTTCTTGCACAATAGGTCGAGCTGAAATCAATCGAGCACTCCTCGATCTAGGAGCTAGCATTAATTGCTTCCTTTCCCCGTATATCAACAACTTGGATTAGGAGAACTCACCCAACCCAAGTTACAATCCAATTGGCTGATCGCTCAATTAAAGTTCTCAAGGGAGAGATCAATGATGTCCTCATACGGGTGGGAGAATCATTTACCCAATCGATTTCATTGTTTAGAGACACAACCGTGTCTAATCTTAGGTCCCAAACTCCCGTCATCTTAGAACGCCCGTTCCTAGCAACTGTTAATGCAATCATAAATTGTAGAAACGGATCCATGAGATTGACTTTTGGGGATATGACCAAGGAAGTCAATGTTTTCAACTTAGGTAAACATCCCTACGACATAAATGACCAACCCTTTGAGGTTAACTTCATTGAAAACATGACTAGTGAGCACAACGAGGAGATCACACTAGAGTCAAAGGAAGAGGAAGAGTTAGAATCAAGTGATCTCAACCTTGATGAGATTGAATGGGCAGCAAATCAAGTTCTATAGAGATGGAAAATTCAAGCTTAACACCTTCACCCATCGAGCCACCTCCTTCTTTGGTTAAAGACCTTGCCTAAACATCGTAAGTATGCTTACCTTGGTGAACAAGAGACGTTACCAGTCATAGTTGCCTCCAATTTGACTGATAGGCAAGAGGAAGACCTACTGGCAACCCTTAGGAGACATAGGGAAGCCATTGGTTGGACCATGGCAGATATCAAGGGACTGAGCCCTAAGATAGTCCAGCATAGAATCCATCTAGAGGAAGGGGTTAAACCTAAGAGGATCCATATGTAGGCTAAACCCGCTAATGCAAGAGGCTGTACAAGCCAAAGTAATGAAATTGTTAGATAATGGGATCATTTATCCCATTTCCGATAGCGAATGGGTTAGCCCAGTGCATGTGGTCCCTAAGAAGTCCAGCTTTACTGTGATAGAAAATGACAGCAAGAGTTAGTACAAACACGACTGCCTACCAAAGTTTAAGTATGCATAGACTATCACAAGTTGAACGCCGTCACTAGAAAAGATCATTTTTCCCTCCCATTTATCGACCAAATGCTGGAACGATTAGTGGGCCATGAGTATTACTGTTTCTTGGACAGTTACTCAGGGTATAACCAAATCCCAATAGCCCCGGAGGACCAAGAAAAGACAACGTTCACATGCCCATTTGGGACATTTACCTATCGTCGAATGCTTCGGCCTATGTAATGCCCCACCACATTCCAACATTGTATGTTAAGCCTTTCTCTGACATGGTCGATCTTAGAGATTTTCATGGACGACTTCTCCGTCTATAAAAATTCATTTGACCAGTATCTCCATCACTTGGAGCTAGTGCTGAATAGATGCACTGAAAAGAACTTGACCCTAAATTGGAAAAGTGTCACTTTATGGTGCAGCATGGGATTGTCCTAGGTCATGAGATATCTGGGAAGGGATCAAAGTGGACAAGGCTAAGGTGGAGATCATAGCCAAACTTCCAATTCCACGAAGCGTGAAGGACATTCGTTCTTTCTTAGGACACGCTGGGTTTTACCGTAGGTCATTAAGGATTTTAGCAAAATTGCTAGACCCCTTACAAACCTTTTAGCTAAAGATGTGCCCTTCATCTTTGACGATAAGTGTAATAGCGCGTGGAGAAGTTGAAATTGGAACTTATCTCTGCACCTATCATCTCACCTACGGACTGGTCCAACCCTTTTGAGATCATGTGCGATGCCTTAGATTTTGCGATAGGCGCTGTCTTAGGACAGCGCAAAGATAACAAGCAACACGTGATCTATTATTCAAGTAGGACACTCAATGACGCCCAAGTGAACTATACTACAACCGAGAAAGAATTCTTGGCAGTAGTGTTCGCTTTGGAGAAATTCCGCCATACCTATTTGGGACCAAGACCACAATATTCACCGACCATTCTGCACTTCGATACCTAATGCTAAAAAAGGATGCGAAGGCCCGACTCATTCGTTGGATCCTCCTCCTTCAAGAATTTGATCTCGAAATTCGAGATAAAAAGGGTGTTGAAAATATTGTCGCAGACTATCTCTCTCGTGTGCCAAACGCACCTTCCGACGAATTGCCCATCAATGATAATTTTCCGACGAACAACTTCTAGCCATCTCTACGGAACCATGGTTTGCCGACATAGTAAATTACTTAGTCACAAACCAAACCCACCTAATTGGTCAAAACAGGATAGATACCGATTCTTGTCTCAAGTCCGGTATTACATATGGGAAGATCCTTACCTTTTTAAGTATTGTAGCGATCAAATTATTAGGAGATGTATTCAGATGAGGAAACTAAAAGCGTTCTAGCCTTTTGTCACGATTTGCTTGCGGTAGGCACTTTGGTCCCCGCAAAACTGCCGAAAAGATCCTACAAAGTGGCTTTTATTGGCCAACTTTGTTTAAAGACACATTCGACTTTTGCAAAACTTGCACAAGATGTCAAATGATAGAAGGATTTCTAAACGAAATATGATGCCCCTAAATCCAATTCTAGAAGTAGAACTTTTTGATGTTTGGGCATTGATTTTATGGTCCCTTCCCTAATTCGTTTGGACACCAATACATCTTGTTGGCTGTAGATTACGTATCGAAATGGGTTGAAGTCGTCCCTTGCAAGACAAATGACAACAAAGTTGTTGTCAAATTCTTGAAAGAAAACATCTTCTCACGCTTTGGAACCCCTCGTGCCATAATTAGTGACAATGGTACACATTTTTGCAATAGAACTTTTGAAACACTCTTATGCGAAAATATGCTAAACACACAAGTTATCTACGCCGTACCATCCTCAAACCAGTGGACAGGTAGAAGTTTCCAATAGGCAAGTCACAGCTTATCTTGGAGAAAGCTGTGAATCAAAATAGGAATGACTGGTCCACCAAATTGGTGGATGCCTTATGGGCATATAGGACCGCTTTAAAACGATTCTAGGAATGTCTGCCTACAGACTAGTCTTTGGAAAGGCTTGCCACCTTCCTGTTTGAGATAGAGCACGAGCCTTATGGGCAATTAAGCAGCTGAATTTTGATCTAGATAAGGCCGGTGAGCTTCGGAAATTGCAAATTTCTGAACTGGAGGAGTTGAGGAACGAAGCATATGAAATACGAAAATTGTGAAGGATAGGTTAAGGTGTTTCACGATAAGTTCATCACTAGAAAAACTTTTGTCTAAGGACAAAAAGTGTGTTACTCTATAACTCTAGACTTCATCTCTTTCCCGGCAAGTTAAAATCAAGATGGACAGGGCCTTTCATTGTTAAGACCGTGTTTTCCACACGGAGCCATAGAGATCTACGACCCGAAAATGGCAGTACATTCAAGGTAAATGGTTAACGTCTTAAAATATTTTTGGAATCAGTACCGGAAGTAAATGCAGCCATGAGTCTTTTTGACCCAATGTATCGGTAACTCTATCTCTTTGCCAATTCATGCATCCATGCATTCCATTCATACATTGGGGACAATGCATGAGGACAAGTGTGGGGGAGGGTATAACCTTAAAAATAAAAAAAATAAAAAAATAAATAAATTAAAAAAATAAAAAATAATATAAAATATATAAATTTTTTTATCTTTGTTCTGACATAACATTAAAAAATATATATAAATAAATAAATAAATAAAAATAAAAGATATATAAAAGGGACAATATTTTGACTTACCTTTTGAAAGAAATCTAAGTTAGTCTTAAGAATTAGGAAAATCATGATTAGGATTT
>JAVJIF010022687.1:0-84098 GCA_038442645.1 Agave tequilana
AGGAATATGTAACAAGTATAACATGAGTTGTTACCGTGTAACAATATTTTCCCAGCAATTAATGGTAACATGGACATGATAGTTATCAGTAGATACCAAGTATAATCAGTCAAGTTTCTCAGGTAAATCAAGATATTCAGGATGAGTAATGACCTACTGTCATGAATTGAATAATCCGGGCAATGTATATAATCAACTCATATCCTCAAAGTCATCGATATATCCATCCTCTAAGTCATCAATAAATCAGATCGATCAATAGCTGTCATAAAACTCTGAACATGTAATATAGTCACCGATCTCAATGAGATCATTCATAATAACTCTATCTCCATAACTGAAATAGTCAAGAACTAATCATGAAGTATATATATATATACCCACGAGATCAAAATCAGACTTATCCAACCATAATCAAGATCATAACTAAAGAATATAACCTCCTCGATCAACATAATATCTCAATCATCTCTACATCTAATATCCAACATTGATAAGATCATCAGTACTCAATCAAATCACCAGGGTAAATCCAAAAGTCTTTATTTCATCAATCCAAAACCAAGATCATAATTAAGGAGTGCCACATCCTCGATCAATATGGAATCTAGATCACCTCTACATCTAGTAGTCAATATCGACAGGGTCATCAATACATCAATCAAGGTCATCAATGCGAGAATCCATAAATAATAGCTCCTAACAGTCCAGACGTCAGTCTCATCGTATACACTAGTGTCAATGGTATTATATTCATACATATCCATGCATCATTAAAACAGTTTGTCGATGAAGCAACATCATGTCTAACACGTCCTCAATATCCAAAGAGTTCTAGTCAGAATAGTCACCAACAATTTGTCTGATAAATAGCACGCATAAAATATGAATCTCTAGTCCTCAATCAATAATCAATCGGCCTCAAGATCAATATACTTATATTCTAAGATTTATCACCGCTAGGTCAGTTACTAGATCAAGTCTCGTCCACGGTATATCAATACTAAGTCTAAGACAACAATAGCGATATACCAACATATGAAATGACGCCAATAAATGCTCATATCAACGAAATATATAGGGTGTACAATCACTGATGTCATATGAAATGGTACGGGTAATCATACTGGTAAAATATGTCATATAATAACATGAAATGATACGAATAGATACATGAACACTACTGACAACAGTAAATAAGGAAAAGACATGAGAACAAACACTCACAACACAATTAAATAAAAATTAAACAAAGAAGAGAAACACTCACCTGAACTCGATCCTGAGTCCAAAGCACTAAAATCATAAGGCCCCGATAAATCTACATGATTCATTCCAATAGAAATTATTAGATTTTTAAAAGGATATTTTACTTAGGAGTTATAATGGGTTTTAATCTTGATTAATTAGTTTGGGGTTGAGAATATGATCCTCTAGGTCTACTAAATCTAATAGATTTAATTTAAACTAATTTCTAATTTTTCTTGAATTTTTAGTAAGCTTTAACTATTAAAATATTTAACGGGTCTAAATTTACCATTAAGGAGAAATGGTTTTAAAGTGGGTGATTTGATTTAATTTCATGTTGCTATTTGTCTAAAAATTTATCATAGAAAGAAATATTATTGTAGACTATTGTTTATATTCTCTCTATTTTTTTGACATTTTTAGCTAATTATTTTTTATTGCAATTTACAAATACTCTTTTCTTTCTTCTTCTTCTTCTTCTTCTTTTTTTTTATATACATGTAATAGCCCAGGCCCAGGCTCAGGCTTGGTCCACGTTTCTTTTTTTCTCTTTCTTTCTTTTTTTTTTTAATTAGGGCCCAAAGGCCCTGGCTGTGGCCCAGGCGGCCAGGCCCCGGTCAGGCCAGGCCGGCCCTGGCCCAGCCGGGCCAGGCCACGCCATGCCTGGGCCCAGCTGGACTGCACAGACCAGCCCGATCTGTGCAGTAGGTCGAGTTGCTCTCGGTCTGGCCGAGAGCAGCGACAACTTTTTTTTTAAACAAAACTTGGCTATAAAATTTCAGAAAAATATATAAATTAAAATTATGAGTTAGTATTATCTCACATGTATTTTTGTTGGATTTATGGTTGAATTTTTTTATTGGGTTTTGATGTATAAAAATATTCATGGAGATCATGATATAGACATGATTATTAATAAACAATTTATATCATATTAATTACGGAAAACAGGTTTACTTTCTTAGATTTTGATTTGTTCAAATCAAGTTTTTGTGGAGTATTAAAACAATGATCATACAAAAATTTTATTAGATAAGTTTTTAGGAACCAATAATTATACTGCGGTGAGTTTTAGCAGACTGCTGAAATTAATAATTTATTTTTGTGGTTCTAATTTAATTTAAAAAAATATTTTTAAAGAAAAAACTGAAATTAAATTCACAAGTTAGATCTACTTACTTTAGTTATTGTTCCTCCTTATTTGCTCCTCAATCCTATACCTCGAAGCCCTTTTCGTTCACGATCCGCTTGAGGAGAAGGGAAAGATGAAGTGGGGAGAGTTTGATTAGGGTTTTCTCTTGAGGTAGAAGAGAAAGAAGGAGTTTGGGTCTTTATATAGGATATTAGATATTTTAGAAACCTGAATTCTAATTAGGTTTAGATTGCTTAATTTAGTAGTTCAGATGAGAATTGAAGATTGCTAAAAATCTCAAGGAGATTTAGTTTAGATATGATTTTTGTTAGAATTTAAATTAGGATTAACTAAGATTAATGAAAAAGATTTGATAAGATAGGATTTTGATTAGGATTAGGATTGGGTCTTGGGTTAATGGGTAAGGATCTCAATGGTAATGGTTATGGGTTATATTTGGGTTTTAGTTAAAAGAAATAAGTAATATGAAGAATAAGAAAAATAGAGAGTGGGCTTGCGGGCTTAGTTTTTGGGCTTAAAGAAAAATAGAAAAAGAAGAAGAAAATGAATGAAAATAAGGAAGTGGGCTTGACTCATGCGGGCTTAGCATAAAAAGGAAAAGAAAACAAGGAAAAGGAGAATGGGCTGAGCTTATTGGGTTTGGAATGAAAATAATAATACTACCTATTAATAATAATTTAAAATAACTAAATATAAGCAATAAGAGTCTACAAGTCATAAACAATAATAATACTAGTAATGATACTAAATCAAGTTAATTAATAATAATAAGATAATAAGTAGAATCAAGTAAATATTTAAAAATAATAATATGGTATTATTAAATAGGGGATATTACATTTAGCTTCAACAAAAAAATTCGAAATCAAGTTTTGAAGCTAGCACGTATTGATTTAAGAGCTCGCGCTTTAAGATCGCTTCAAGTACTTAAAGAGGACTCTAGCTCATTGGATCAAGCTTTTGACCAAGTCAAGATGAAGAAGAAAATTTTCAAGACTTGAGTCTAGTGTTTGTAAGTTTAAGATTTTATTTTTAGGATGAAATGTAAAGGATATATTAGTTGTGAATTGCTCAAGCTCATACATACACATACAAATTTATATATCGTTTTCAAGAGAAATAATTTTAGTTTCGGTTTTGGTTTTAAGCTTCAAAGAATACATCTTTATATTTCATGAATTGATTTCATCAAAACGGGTTTAAATGGTTATATGTGTGTTGGACATCATTCATATATATATTGATGGTTCAAATGTTTAGAAAAACTTATTTTGATGTTTCTAGCTCATAGTTTTAAGTTTTGTTAAAGTCAAAACTTATTTTGAACTTATTGTCAAAGACAAGTATATTTCATCTATTATGTGTATTGGATCATATCCATACACACTATACTTCAAAAGTATTTAAATATTTTGTTTTTATATTGTACAAGTTTTGGAAAAATCATTTTTCATTTAAAGGTTTGTTTTTGAAAAATACGGTTTTCGGTTTAAGCCTATATTTTTCTATACCTAAAACAAAATTCAATGTATTTGTAATATGTCTTGATTTTTGATCACACAAATTTGTACTTCAAAGTCTCTAAATGAATTTATTTTGTGAATTTTATAGGATTTAAATAAAATTTTTAAGGTTTTACAAGTTAAGTTTTCAATTCTTAAAATCCTGGATTTGGCCTGCTGGTGGTCGACCGAACCAAGACTCGGTAGATCGAGCGGTCGACCGATGTGCACAAAACGTGCACTAGCCCTTGGCCATAGGGCCTGTCGACCGTGTGGTCGACCGATCCAGAGAGGCTGCTCTCTAGATCTGGCCTCGGTTGATCGAGCGATCGACTGACCAAAGAGCATTGCTCTCTGGTTTTGGCCACGATCGACCGGGTGGTCGACCGACAGGTCAATGACCTGGGTGCGGTCGACCGGGTGGTCGACCGACAACCCCAACGGTCTAAAATATGACCGTTAGCCGGTTGACCGACAGGTCATCTGGCCAGGGTATTAACCCCAACAACTAATTTTTGTAACTCTATAAAAGGGGGCTGTTTTGGACAGTTTTTGACAAGATTTTAAGAGGATTTTAGAGCCAGTTTTTCTCTCCTTTCTCAAAAGTTTTTCAATAAGTTTTAGAGCTTACGAAATAAATTATCCTCCAAAATTAGTAAACGTAATTTTCTTGGACAGAGCTTTGCTCATAAAGGATATTGGTGTTATGACCCCATTACCAAACGTCTTTGAACTGCCCAATATGTTTCATTTTTGAAAAAGTTTTTTACAATCATTCTTTTTCCAAGAAGGATCTGTCATTTCTTAACACCAGCACATCCGCGGAGTCTCCCACTTAACCTGTTCCTGTATACACACCTTCTCCACTCACTTATACACTGTTTGTCTCACCAATTTCTCAACTCATTGAGTCTTTTTCCTCATTTATAAATGATATTACTACTGATACACTGCTTATGCCTGCTCCAACTTTACTGAGTCATCAGCCTCTTCCTCGTAGAAATCCTCCACGCAATTGTCACCTTCCTGCTCGATATTGCACTTCTGTTGCCACATATTCTCCTCAGTTTTCAACATTTGCCTTGGCTATTAACTCTCTATAGGAACCTAAGTCATATTCTTGGTTGTCAAATCGCCAGAATGGCAACATGCAATGAATGAGCAACTAGCAGCTTTCCAACGCACCATACTTGAGATCTTGTTCCCATACCACTTGGTGCTAATTCAATAAACTACAGATAGATATATAAAATCAAGACCAAATCTGATGGTTCAGTTGATTGGTACAAGGCTCGTCTCGTTTCTAGGGGACTCATACAGGAGTATAGAATTGATTATGAGGAGACATTTGCTCATGTGGCCAAAATGATATCTATTCATACTCATATTGCCTTTACTGTTGCACGATGGTGACTAGACTATCAGATGGATGTTAAAATTGCCTTTCTGAATGGTGAGCTCTCTGAGGTTGTTTATATGTAGCCTCCTGGTGTTTCTGCTCCACTTGGACATGTATGCAGACTTCGACGAGCTCTTTATGGTCACAAACACGCACCCCGCACTTGGTATGAGTGATTTCGATGGTCTCTCATATCTGTTGGTTACACACAAAGCATGGCTGATTATGCAACTTTACTCCCTATGGTATTGTACTTCTCATTTATATGTTGATGACATGGTTATTATCGGAAGTGATTCTGTCATTATTGTTGGCCCAAGGTTACAATCACCCGTTTTTAGTGTGTTTTGATGATTACAAAACATATTAGTTATTTGTACTAATAATACTTGTTGTTTTGAGTGTGTTTCAGGGTTCTAATGAAACTAGAAGGTTTCTTCCCTAAAGGAAGGTGTTTTGACTCAAGTCACCTCAATTCGGGCTCAAGAATCAAGCTTTCAAGATCTTATGGAGAAGTCCACTTGAAGAACTTGTAGTCCTTAGAACCAATGTAAGAAATAGTTTGTTAAAGTTTGAGTTTTGGAAAATTAGCTCTAGGATACACACACACATTTTTTGTATACAAGTTTTCATGTTTAAGCTTTTGTTTCTAATTTTGTTTCTAAGTTTCATGCCTTGACAAAAATACATGATCCTAATTTTTACAAAGATATATATCATGTTTAAATCATGTATGTTTACCCTTTTTCAAGCATGATACTTAGCTATCTCTACTTCAAAATATTTTACAAAAAATTCCAAGTTCTGGTTTCCTGCTATTTTTCTGTTTCAGGCTAGACCGGCCGACTGGCCCGGTCGACTGGCACCTGCACAGGACATGCACGCTTGTGCATGTCTGTCGGCCGATCGCCCGGGTCGACCGACTGTCTGCAGGTTAGCTCTCAGGTTTTCTTGGTCGACCGCCCGGTCGACCGCCTTCAGAAACCTGTGTTTCATTTTAGAGGACGGTCGACCCGAGCGGTCGACCCGAGCCCAACGGCTACTGCCAGCAGGGCGGACGGCCGACCGGACCGGTCGACCGCCAAGCCTGCAGAGCCCCAACGGCTCTTTCCTCTTTCGTGTATTTCTGAAATCTGTTTTTGTAATCTGTTTTGGCAGACTTTTTCTGAGTTTTTGGAGATCTTTTCCAGATCAAATAAGCCTAAAATAAATTAGTTTTAACCTATTTCTCTCCCTATAAATAGAGGAAAATAGGCTCTTGCAATATACCAAGAAAAATCCCTAAGTTTTCATAGTTTTCAAAAGAGAAGAAAAGTTTTTAAGCTCTACATTTTTCATTCTTTCTTGAGCTTGTTTTCAGTTGTGTTGTCTAGCAAAAATCATTCTACAACTGAGTTTTTCTCACTACACTTCATAGAGCCAAAATTTCCTACTCAATCTATAAGGAAGTTGTAAAGAGTGAGAGTTTGTAAAAAGTTTAGTGATCTTGTTGTGATCACTTTGGTTACTTGTGTTCATCTTGTTCTTGTGGAGACACCTCTTCGGTAGAGGTTATTATAAGTGGTGGAGCTCGGTGCTCGGGTCTTTGGTAGACCGTTTGTAAGCGTCCTCGGTGGATAGTGGAAACCCTTCACAGAGGTGAAGGCGGGGAGTAGAGCGGTGGCTCGAACCTCGAAACAAATATCTTGTGTTTGCGATTGCTTTGTGTCCATTTTGCTTTAAATTTCTTTTGCACTCTATTGCTTTCAAATTACTTGCTTGAGATCTTGTTTTCATTCCTTGTGATATATTGTGTGCATTTCATCATTGCATATTATTCATACTTTGTTCGATCAATTCTCATACAACAAGGTTGCATTGCGCACCTCTAACCCATTCAAGGGGAATCAGGAGGAAGGAGTTCAAAACCCTTCACGGGGTATTCGGCTCTTAGTCTTGTTTTGAGAGATCGTTGCATCATTCATTCATCTTAGTTTTAAGAAGATTGTTAGATTAGCAATTACACCTATTCACCCCCCTCTAGGTGTTTTTCAATTGGTATCAGAGCTTGGACTCTAGGCTCTTGGCTTAACAACCTTAGAGAGATCCTAATATTTCTAATCATTTCATTCATTCTCACTTAGTAAAGATGGTCGATGGTATTAAGACACCCCATAAGTTTGATGGACTTAAATTTCCCATATGGAAGGTTAAGATGACCGTTTTCTTGCAATCTCTAGGTAGTCGAGTTGTAAAGGCCGTGACCAACCCTTTAGTGCACCCCCCGGTGATGAATTTACTTGGTCCGAAATTGAGACTAAGGAGTTTGATGCCAATGCTAGGGCTCACTATGCACTACTTCAAGCCCTCAATGATGATGACATTGCTAGAGTCATCCATTGCAAATCCGCATTTGAGATTTGGACACACTTGCTAGTTACACATGAGGGGACCTCACAAGTGAAGAGGGCTAAGATAGACCTTCTTCGGTCCCAATATGAAAACTTTGCATGCAAGAGAATGAAACCATAGATGATATGGTTACAAAATTTACTAAGATTACTAATGGACTTTCTTCTCTAGGTGATGGCATTGATAATGACCAAAGAGTTAGAAAGATCATCCGGGCTCTTCCTCCTTCATGGGAAGTAAAAGCAACAACTTTGAAGGAACTCAATGACAAGGAGGAGATGGAGCTAATTGGTCTCATTGGGAACCTCAAAACCCATGAGATGGAGAGGAAAGCAAGGGAGGACATGGCTCCTTCCAAGAAGAAGACTATAGCCTTCAAAATTCAATCCACACACTCCGACGAAGACGATGAAGAAGAAGATGATGAAGAGCTCTCACTTCTTGTGAAGAACGTCCGGAGGATGTATAACAAGGCTAATTTCAAGGAAGAAAGAGATGGCAAGGAGGTAAAGAAGAAAGAAAAATTATTTGCTTTAATTGCCAAAGACCGGACACATTATTGCGGAGTGTCCGGACAAAGTAAAACCCTCCACATCCAAGAAGCTTTTCAAGAAGAAAGAATGAAGGCAACATAGGATTCCGAAAGCGAATCCGAGGAGGAAATCGACACCGCCAACATGTACTTCATGGCCAATGAAAGCACAAGCAAGGTAACCCCTTCCACTTCTCTTAATGATGAACTTTCCATGGATGAACTAGGAGAAGCATTTGTAGAGTTATCACATAATTATGATTTCCTAAAGAAAAAATATTTAAAAATGAAAAAGGAAAATGAGTCACTTAATCATCAAGTTTTTACTCTTTCCAAAGAAAAAGATGACTTGCTATCTACTTTAGTTGCTACTAAAAATGATTTTGATAAATACAAGATTTCTTGTAAAGGCAAGTCCCCACTAATTGATTCTAATGAGATTACCATGCTAAAGAAAGAATAGACTCATTAGGAATTGTTTTAAAAAATTATGAGTTTGATAAAAAGAAATTGAGGCCATGTTTCCTAAGAAACAAGCCCCAAAGAAAATGCCTACCATGCTCATGCTCATGTTCATACCACACAACCTTTACATCGTGGCAAACCCCCAAAACATGCTCACACTTCACACACTCATCATGCATTCCATTCATGTATGGTAAAGTGTTTTCATGTTCATATTGTGGCCGTAAAGGTCACTTAGTTAAGTTTTGCTATGATAGACTAAATGCATCTCGTCATAATGTTTGGATTCGAAACACTAACTTTCAAGGACCCAAGAAAATTTGGGTACCAAAGTCAATGAATTTGTTAAATGATGTAGGTACCTTCCAAGGCCCAACGACGTAGAGGATTGTGGTATCTTGATAGTGGTTGCTCAAGGCACATGACTTGGGACATCAACAACTTTGCAACCCTATCAAGATACCAAGAAGGTGGCACCGTCACCTTCGGAGATGATGCCAAGGGATCATCGGTATTGGTAATGTTAAACTTGGTACATCCCCTTTAATTGAAAATGTAGTTTTAGTTGATGGCCTCAAGCATAATCTCTAGAGTGTTAGTCAACTTTGTGACAAAGGTTTTGATGTTATTTTTGATAATGTAGTTTGTAAAGTTATTGATAGAATTTCTAATACTTGTGTGTTTTCTGGTTTTCGTGAAAATAATGTTTACATGATTGATATGTCTAATATGTCTTGTAATATTACTTGTTTAAAAGCCCTCGATGATGACTCTTGGTTGTGGCATAGAAGATTAGGCCACATTTCTTTTGACCATATATCTAGGTTAAACACAAAGGAAATGGTGAAAGGTATTCCTTGCTTGAATTTTGAAAAGGACCGGGTTTGTGACGCATGTCAATTGGGAAACAAACCAAGTCTTCTTTCAAGTCAATCAAGGATATCATGACATCACGTCCCTTGGAGTTAATCCATATGGATTTATTTGGTCCTACTCAAACCAAAAGTCTAAGTGGGAATCGGTTTGCATTTGTTTTGGTTGATGACTTTTCATGTTTTACTTGGGTTTTCTTTTTGGAACACAAAAATCAAGCCTTTTCACATTTTCAAGCCTTTAAGAAAAGAGTTGAAAAGGAAAAAGATACTTCAATTTTAAGAATAAGAAGTGATAGAGGAGGTGAGTTCATTAACCTACCCTTTATCACTTTTTGTGAAGAACATGGAATTAAGCATGAACTTTCTTGTCCTAGAACTCCACAACAAAATGGAGTAGTTGAACGGAAAAATCGAACTTTACAAGAGATGGCTAGGAAAATGCTAAGTGAATATGGTCTACCACATTATTTGTGGGCCGAGGCCGTTAATACATCATGCTATATATCAAATCGTGTTTTCTTGTGTAAAAATACTTCAAAGACTTCTTTTGAAATGTACTTTTCTAGAAAACCAAATGTTTCATATTTCAAGGTTTTTGGATGCAAATGTTTTGTTTTAAATACAAAAGATAATTTAGGAAAATTTGATGCTAGATCTTATGAGGCTATTTTTGTTGGTTATTCTAACACTAGCAAGGCTTATAGAATCTTCAATAGATCATCTTTGACTATTGAGGAATCTATACATGTTAAGTTTGAAGAATCTAACTTGTTTGTTAAGAATGTTATAGAAATAGATGCATTGGATGAAGGCTTGGAGAAAGTGACCTTGGAGGATACACCTACTATGGGAGACAAGCCAAAGGATGATGAAGGAAGTGAAGCTAAAGTAGAAGAGGCTCAAGGAAATGAAATTCAATCAATTGAAGTGGAGCCTACTCAACAACTTCCAAAGGATTGGAGATAGAATCCTCATCATCCCAAGGACCTCGTCATAGGTGAAGTATCTAAAGGGGTAACCACTCGCTCTAAACTTCATGATTTTTGTGGACATTATGCATTTATTTCTCATGTTGAACCCAAGAACGTCCTCGAAGCCGAGGCCGATTCATATTGGTTGCTAGCCATGCAAGAGGAACTCAATCAATTTGAGCGCAACAAGGTTTGGCACCTTGTTCCTAGGCCCCACGATAGACCAACAATTGGTACTAAGTGGATCTTTAAGAACAAGTTGGATGAATCGGGTAACGTAGTTAGAAACAAAGCTAGGTTAGTTGCCCAAGGTTACATTCAAATCGAAGGAATCGATTTTGAAGAAACCTTTGCACCCCTAGCACAGCTTGAAGCCATACGGATGACACTAGCATTTGCCTCATATAAAGATTTTAAATTATTTCAAATGGTTGTTAAAAGTGCTTTTCTAAATGGTTTTATTGAAGAGGAGGTGTATGTTGAACAACCCCCAGGTTTGTTGATCCTACACATCCGGATTTTGTGTTTAAATTAGATAAAGCTCTTTATGGTTTAAAACAAGCGCCTAGGGCTTGGTATGAAAGACTTTCTTCATTTTTAATTTCAAATGGTTTTAAGAAAGGAAAAATTGACACAACTTTGTTTACAAAACATGTAGAAAATGATATTCTTATTGTGCAAATTTATGTAGATGATATTATTTTTGGTTCTACTAATGAATCTCTTTGCCAAGCTTTTGAATCATGCATGAAGGAAGAATTTGAAATGTCTATGATGGGGGAACTCAATTATTTCCTTGGACTCCAAATCAAGCAAAGAAGGATGGGATCTTCATAAATCAAGCCAAGTACACAAAAGAACTAATCAAGAAGTTCGGGCTTGAAGGAGTTAGAGTGAGTAAAACTCCCATGGCAACAACTACAAAGCTTGATAAGGATGAACAAGGTAAAAATGTAGACATTAAACTTTATCGTAGCATGATTGGTAGTTTATTGTATTTGACGGCTAGTAGGCCGGATATTATGTTTTGTGTTTGTCTTTGTGCTCGTTTTCAATCATGTCCTAAAGAGTCTCATATAATTGCGGTTAAACGCATAATTAGATACCTTAAGGGCACTATTGAAATGGGTTTGTGGTATCCGAAAACCGGACTATTTGAAATGAAGAGTTTTTCGGATGCCGACTATGCGGGTTGTAGGGTAGATAGGAAGAGTACAAGTGGAACATGTCAATTCCTAGGTAATTGTCTTGTATCTTGGTCTTCCAAAAAGCAAAATTCGGTAGCCCTTTCAACCGCCGAGGCGGAGTATGTTGCAGCCGGAGCTTGTTGTGCACAAGTTCTTTGGATGAAACATACTCTCCTTGATTATGATTTACATTTTGATCATGTTAAAATATTTTGTGATAATACTAGTACAATTCATATGATAAAGAATGCAAATCAACATAGTAAAACCAAACACATTGACATTAGGTATCACTTTCTTAGAGATCATTATGAGAAAGGTGATATTGATATTGATTATGTTTCTACCGATTTTCAACTTGCCGATATTTTTACTAAACCATTAGATTATGCTAGATTCTCTTTATTTGTGGTGAGTTGAATGTTTGCATTATAGATTCTTAAAACATTCTTTTGTTTTTGTTTTGTTTGACCCTTTTTGATGTATGACAAAAGGGGGAGAAAAGACTAAGTTGTTGTTAAAAAGACTAAAAAGACTAAGTTTGTTGTTTTAAAAGACTAAAAAGACTAAGTTTGTTGTTTATTGTTTATTTGAGTTTTTGACAAAAACTATTGTGTTTTCAATGCTTTATGTATCTTGCTTCTCATTGTCATTCTTTATACATAGCATTATTTGAGGGGGAGCTTTCCAAAGCTCTTCTTCCATTTTTTGTTTAAATAACTTATATGTTTTGTCATCATCAAAAGGGGGAGATTGTTGGCCCAAGGTTACAATCACTCGTTTTTAGTGTGTTTTGATGATTACAAAACATATTAGTTATTTGTACTAATAATACTTGTTGTTTTGAGTGTGTTTTAGGGTTCTAATGAAACTAGAAGGTTTCTTCCCTAAAGGAAGGTGTTTTGACTCAAGTCACCTCAATTCGGGCTCAAGAATCAAGCTTTCAAGATCTTATGGAGAAGCCCACTTGAAGAACTTGTAGTCCTTAGAACCAATGTAAGAAATAGTTTGTTAAAGTTTGAGTTTTGAAAAATTGGCTCTAGGATACAAACACACACATTTTTTGTATACAAGTTTTCATGTTTAAGCTTTTGTTTCTAAGTTTCATGCCTTGACAAAAATACATGATCCTAATTTTTACAAAGATATATATCATGTTTAAATCATGTATGTTTACCCTTTTTCAAGCATGATACTTAGCTATCTCTACTTCAAAATAATTTACAAAAAATTCCAAGTTATGGTTTCCTGCTGTTTTTCTGTTTCAGGCTAGACCGGCCGACCGGCCCGGTCGACCGGCACCTGCACAGGACATGCACGCTTGTGCATGTCTGTCGGCCGACCGCCCGGTCGACCGACTGTCTGCAGGTTAGCTCTCGGGTTTTCTGGGTCGACCACCCGGTCGACCGCCTTCAGAAACCTGTGTTTCGTTTTAGAGGACGGTCGACCCGAGCGGTCGACCCGAGCCCAACGGCTACTGCCAGCAGGGCGGACGGCCGACCGGACCGGTCGACCGCCAAGCCTGCAGAGCCCCAACGGCTCTTTCCTCTTTTGTGTATTTCTGAAATCTGTTTTTGTAATCTGTTTTGGCAGACTTTTTCTGAGTTTTTGGAGATCTTTTCCAGATCAAATAAGCTTAAAATAAATTAGTTTTAACCTATTTCTCTCCCTATAAATAGAGGAAAATAGGCTCTTGCAATATACCAAGAAAAATCCCTAAGTTTTCATAATTTCAAAAGAGAAGAAAAGTTTTTAAGCTCTACATTTTCCATTCTTTCTTGAGCTTGTTTTCAGTTGTGTTGTCTAGCAAAAATCATTCTACAACTGAGTTTTTCTCACTACACTTCATAGAGCCAAAATCCCTACTCAATCTATAAGGAAGTTGTAAAAGAGCGAGAGTTTGTAAGAAGTTTAGTGATCTTGTTGTGATCACTTTGGTTACTTGTGTTCATCTTGTTCTTGTGGAGACACCTCTTCGGTAGAGGTTATTGTAAGTGGTGGAGCTCGGTGCTCGGGTCTTTGGTAGATCGTTTGTAAGCGTCCTCGGTGGATAGTGGAAACCCTTCACGGAGGTGAAGGCGGAGAGTAGAGCGATGGCTCGAACCTCGAAACAAATATCTTGTGTTTGCAATTGCTTTGTGTCCATTTTGCTTTAAATTTCTCTTGCACTCTATTGCTTTCAAATTACTTACTTGAGATCTTGTTTTCATTCCTTGTGATATATTGTGTGCATTTCATCATTGCATATTATTCATACTTTGTTCGATCAATTCTCATACAACAAGGTTGCATTGCGCACCTCTAACCCATTCAAGGGAATCAGGAGGAAGGAGTTCAGAACCCTTCACGGGGTATTCGGCTCTTAGTCTTGTTTTGAGAGATCGTTGCATCATTCATTCATCTTAGTTTTAAGAAGATTGTTAGATTAGCAATTACACCTGTTCACCTCCCCTCTAGGTGTTTTTCAATTATTGTATCTCTGAAGTGAAATCTTCAATCTGAGTTCAAAATTAAAGATTTGTATTTTCTCTGCTATTTTCTTGATATTGAGGTTGCCTACTCCTCACATGGACATATTCTATCTAAACAAAAGTATATTGCTGGTCTTCTTGAGCGTGCCACCCTGAGTGATCCTGCTACTCCTACATCCTCTTCTGTTTTTATAGTTATGGGGCTTCATCTCAAACTCAGAAGCGATGATAATACTTCATTATCGTAGCCTACATGGTACTGTTAACTAGTGAGATCCCTTATATATCTTTCTGCTATACGATCAGATATTTCTCAGGTTGGTCATGTCCTCAGTCAGTTGGTTAGTGTTCCTACATCAATTCATTATGCGGCATTATTTCGTGTTCTTCGTTATCTTTAAAGCACCATCTTTCGATCATTGCTATATAATTCTGATTCATCTCTTTCTCTATGAGATTAATTTGACGTTGGATGGGCTGATGATCCGGACAGACGCCGCTTCACCACATGCTTCTGCATTTTTTGGGTTTCTCTCTCATTTCTTGACATAGCAAATGTCAGGATGTTGTTCTCGGTCCAGTATCGAGGCCAAATATCATGCTATGGCTATACAACTTTAGAGGTTTGATGGTTACTTGACCTCTTGTGCGATATAGGTGTATCTGTGGTTGCTTTTGTTCCCATGCAATATGACAATAAGAGTGTCATTGCTATCACCTCCAAACCTATCATTCATGATCGCACAAAACATATTGAAATCGACCGTCATATTACTCGTCAGGAATATAAAAAAGGTAGCATTTCTTTTCTCTATGTTCCTTCCGGAGCTTAGTTGGATAATTTATTCACCAAGGCACAGACCTTAACTCAGTTCCACGAGATTTTGTTTAAACTCTCGATATTTGATCCACCATAAGTTTGAGGGGGGTGTTAGATACCCTTATCCAACATGTGATACGTTGTAACTAGACATATACATAGACATGTGATACATTATATCTAGACATGTATAGTTTCATATAGACATGTGATACGTTGTATCTAGACATGTATACTTTCCTTATTTCACTCTCCACCTGTATATGTATTAATGTAACCTTTTGGTAAATGATATATAGAAATTTTCCTCTTCTCCAAATTATCAAACAACAAGGTGTTAACACAGACCAATTGGAGAAACTTCTCGTGCAGTTGCTCAACCGCGGTGGAGAATCTTGCTTTCTCATATTGAAACCGATATCTTCTCATCCTCAACATGGGTAGGAGGTGAAGGAGAAAGAGATCAAAAGGAGGTTTTTATAGCAGCCAGGATTTAGAGAGGAAAACTCATATCTATATCCATTACCGATATGAGTATGGATCTAAATGTGATTCAATATATCTGTTAACTGTCTGTCTCTATTCACAAAAGAATGGAGTTGTAGCTAGAAGTATACTATTTGAAATCTTATTAGCGATAAAGTCGCTCTAGTTTAAGACCAGAGTGAAGGATGACTTAAATCTCGGGTTCAACTCTAATTTAACATTTTTATGTCAAATAGCATGATTTAGAAATAG
Source organism: Agave tequilana (assembly GCA_038442645.1). Taxonomy (NCBI): domain Eukaryota; kingdom Viridiplantae; phylum Streptophyta; class Magnoliopsida; order Asparagales; family Asparagaceae; genus Agave; species Agave tequilana. Next base: position 15,753 of record JAVJIF010022687.1, read on the forward strand.
AAGTGAATAGGAATACAATTTTAGTAAGGTAACTCATATCCATATCTGTAAGTACCACGAACTCGAATCCAAAAGTCGTTATATATATCTATATGCCTCTGTTGCTACTCACAAAAGTAGAGTGTACGCGGTAAAATTTGACAAAGACATGGTTCAGTTGACGATTTGGTTCATGATCGCCACTTGCACCTTTGCTTGGGCGCCCTAGGAATCATATGTTCTACTCTTGGATGCGGGATGATGAGTCCTTTCCCAATCGAAAGGAGTTGGCCCCGTCTGTGGGTCTTGTTTGACCTCGAAAGGAAAAGGAGAAGGATGAGTAAATTAAGAAGTGTAGTATTTGTTCTTAATAACTCATTTATACGAAAAATGATGTGCTTACCCACCAAGCTACGACAGTGAAAGGAAGGAATAAGACCTACGTATGTCAATCTTATTCCAACCTTACACACGATAGAGTGAGAACACTCCATGCTTAGGGCCAGTGTTAATCGTGTATGCTACTTATGAACTAATTCAAAGGATGCAAAGAAATAAGTAGATAATGTTGAATCTCTTGAACGACCAAATTCCCAAAATCCCTTTCTAGATGATGTTGATGTAGTCATAGAGGTGGATTATTGTGACGAGGATATTGAATGGATGGAGACTAGAGATTGCTTTGACGGACGATGTTGTGAAGAGGACTGCTAGATTTGAGCAAAACCTCAACAGGGAAGCTTGGAAGGTGGGAGACGAGCTCTGGGAAATTCCATGCGGAGGAAGCTATAGGAGAAGATCAAAAGTAAAAGGATGAAAGAGTTTTTTAAAACTCAGTTGAAAACTAGAGGAAAGATCAGCGCGGTTGACCTCAAGTGCACAAAGAAGAAGAAGGCATCAGTAGTCAATCGCTCGGTCGACTGCCCAGAAGGTCTGTTTTTGCACACTACAGTCAGTCGACAGCCCAATCGACTAACCCGGGGAGTCTGCACATAGGCACAGGACGAATTAGGTTAGCAGTCGACCGCCCGATCAACCGCCACATGAAGCCGGTCAACCGCACATCGGGCTCTGGATATTCTGAGTTGGTTTCGGGCTTCTATTTTTTGAATCAGATTTCGATCCGAATTGAGTTTTCTTCTATTGGTTGTTCCAATCTCGTCACCCCAAATAGAATCGATTACTGAATCAATTAGAAGTTCTAGGGTTAGTTTGTTTGAGGAAATTCTATGGCTATTTTGCGTAGATTCTTAATTTGGATCTTCGAATCAATCTGCAACCCTTGTAACTCAATTAGTTTGAACAAGATATTTTCCCTTCTATCATGAGGATGTATGCAAGTTGCTGAACTTCATTAAATATTTGTTTCTCTCTTTTGTATTTTGTGTTCGTGCAAATTGGTTCGTGATTGACTCGGTGTTGAAAAATGTTGATCTTGGTGTGATTGATGTAATGCCTTAATCCCGCGGATACGGGAACGTTACAACGATGTACATACGCAGGGTGAAAATATCCTCACATACGTATGTTAAGCCTCAGTATAAAGAATAAAAATAATATACATAATAATTTCAACATTAAATAAGTACAAGAATACTTGAAAAAGGGATCAGTAATCATGATAGGCATGAAAAAAGGGATAAATAAGAAAATAAAGATAAGATAATAAACATATCTATGAATAATAAAGCATCTATAAAATCCCGTGGAGTATCAGGTACTATGAAATCCCGGATATTTAACTTGGGCATGCAAACCCAGGGTCGTCAGAAGTGACTTAGTGAGTGGTAAATTAAGGAAGCAGTAATATATACAATAGCAGTACCATCATTATAATAAATATATAATATATGTTTTTAACACCAGTAATGTAATATAATTATACTAATAGTCTATATATAAATATAATTACCTTATTAGCACTTTAACACTATCAATGATTAGCATGCTGAACAGTGTTACCTCTACGAGATTATTCAATTTTATAATCATTAATACCAATTAACATGTCCGGGCTGTGCTACCAAATAATAATATATTCAGTAAATAAATGAAATAATAGTTATGTCATATTGAGGGATTACATTATTATAATCAATAAGAGTTATACCATTTATATATATTTCTCAACACGAGTAATATCATACAGTATTGAGTGATTTCCTAATCAAATTGATGGGTTTAAGTAACATGTAGCAAGTTTTAATTATTTAATATTTTTTTTAACCTAATAGCAGTAGCAGCATGATAGTGTCGTGATGAATATGAACATGTAGATATAAAGTACGCAAAATAACCATATTACAGTGTTGTGCTTATACAGTAGTAGTTAGTCTACAAAACAATATGAAACAAAGGATACATGAAATGTAGAGTAAATGTAATATGTGTCTATGAAGAATGCATGAAGTACAAAGTATACATGTGATATGACAGTGGATAAAATATCAGAAACTGTAACAAGTAATGAACAATAATACATATGCATGGAGCAAGTCATGTTGTTTATACAATAATAACAATCAGTACCGCTTGATATTTTAATCAATCTCTTTCAGTATTCCATGCCACTAACAATCCATACCGGAGCTTGTAGTCTAGCCGAACCTATCCGAACATGGCATAGGGGTATCAATATTCGAACAAGAGAGTGACCAAATAACAAGCGTTTCCGATGTCACTATTGTTTATACTGTTTTTATTATGTTAATTGGAAACCTAATGGTCAAGGAGCTCTAATCGGGTGGATGTACCCCGTGCATACCAGAATCACGATTCTAAACAGCCCCTAGCTGCTAAGACCAGGGCCCTCCTCTAAGAGGGAGACAGAAAACAGGAACTCATGGAGCTATATACAATTGGTAGCCAGCATTACTATCCCCTGCAGTGGGATAAATATGGATCCAAGATATCCATCCGATAAAATCTAGTCAACCGTCAAGTCTCCGCCATCCCCATATTATATTTATTCTATTTAAACTATATAATGTATCAGAAACAAGAACAATGTATAGTACATGTAATACAATAATAGGACATGAGCTTTGTGATATCATGAAACATGATAAAAGAAACGGGAACAAGAGATGTGGGGTTCTAGAGGTGGCCCACGTGGCTGAGATCCATGTGGCACTTAGTTTCGCACAACGTATGTCAACATCACTCGTATCCAGTAACAGGAGTATCATATCAATATCATGATTGTTTGGACACATATATTGCATCAATAGTATTATATTCCTACATATATTCTGTAATAAATCTTGCAAATAACTTGTCTTAACTTCTTATTCATGCAGGATATGATAAAGAGAAGATGAGCATGAATCTGATCCAAATTAATCCAAAAGTTTAAATCAAACAGGGATTGACTCAAATTCAGAGGGTCTAGAGGCTATCTTATCTAAAGTTGGATCTACCATATGAGATAATACTATAAAAATTCAAAGAAAAAATAGAATTTGTGAAGACCGATCGGTTTCGCTGAGGATAAAAGAAGATATCATCAAATATGGAGCAGAGATTCAAATTCAGAAAGATAAAAGGATAAAGGACAAATGGACGGACCAACGCTCCTTGATCCTGGCCCAACGGCCAGGATATTGTCGCGAAAATGCGACAAAAGCGCATTTTTGTGGCCTTAGGTTTTTCTTTTTTTTCTTCAATGTAATTTTTATTTTTTTATTTTTTTTAGCTTAGGTTAGAGAAAGTTACATGATTAAAAGAGAGAAAGAGATATTGTAGAGTGACATTATTATAATCCTTTCTCAAGAAACTTATATGAAAGTGACAATCAGTTGATGTTTCTCGCTTTTTCTTCAGTGTACTCGATCTCGTTGAAGCCCTACTTTCCTTTATTCTTTTCTATTACTTTGCTTTAATTCATGCTAAGGTAAATTTTCATTCAAACAATAGAAGTAAGTACTCTTTTTTTTTTTTTTTTTTGATTTTTGTACCAACACTTTTCTTTATTTGATTCCTTTTCTCTCCTTCTTAAATTAACTAAACTATTTTTGTTTTCTTTTTATAAAACTGAGAAGAGAACTCTTAACTTGTTTTGGGTAAATTAAAAAAAAGAAACTTACATAACGCTTCCATCAATGTCCTTCCCTGTGGATCACGACCCATTAACCCTAGGCTACACAGTTGCATTGAGGACCTAGCACTGTTCCTAAAAGTCTGTATTTTTTGTGCAGGTTTGGATCGATCAAAATTTTGACATTGTTGCCGGGGAGGGACAATAATTTTTTTTATTTACTTTAACTTAATCACTTTTTCTTTTCTATTTTGGTGTACAGGGAAAATTTCAGAAAACAAATCACTGCAGTGGACATATAGCATACCTGAGCCCCTGTTCTTGAAAGCAGAGCTTAGGGGACTTAACTATTGCCGCAAAAACGCGGCCATTGTCGAGTTTGCGCGACAAAATAGGGAGAACTCCTAACCTGTTTTCTTGTAGGTTGCTTGATTTTCAGAGATTAGCTCACTGCAGTTATTAGTTTATTTTTTAACTCACTTTGTACATGTTTCTAAGCTCATCAGTAGTGTGGTTGCTTTGTAAATCTAAAAAATGTTCTGACTATTGCATTTTAGGGCACCTGTCTAATTTCGTTTACCTTTTATATTACTGTTGAAGAGTGTTGGAGAAAAAGATACGTCTGCATTGCATATAGCTTAGAAAACACACTTATATGTTATACTGTTTGAGTATTACCTATTGCTTTATCTTGTACATTGCACTAAAAATATTAAGGGTATATCCTTAAACAAGATAAGGTAGGAAAGTCATTACCCTCCCTTAGCTCACAAACCATCTCCTCACTCACTAACCTAGCCTAATTAAAATTGATTAGATGTTAGCCCTAGGGATATCTCAGACTCAAATAGGGATTGTTCTAGGTGAAAGTTGTTAGAAGTTGTTTCTTACCGAATCGGTGTCGAAGGTTGGGGATTCAGGAAGAAATCCCGAAGGCTGGTGATCTGGCATAATTAGGCTCGTCACTTTAAGCGCGGATACCTCCCACCAATCTTGCCCATACCTAGCCGGTTAACTTGTGGTCAGGTCTGCAATATACCTCCTACGGATAATCAATAGTTAGGAGTTGTCTAGATCTAAGCTCTACCCTAATTTAGGCTAGATTTTTCTTTCTTTTATTTGTTTATTTTTTGTTTTTGTTTTTGATATCTTTGTGATATGAATTACAATTATAATTTTTTAATGCATATAGTGAACCATACTTCACCCCAATCTCTTTCAATTCGGATATTACCAACCCGATATTACAAAACTTTAACCAACCAAGTATGCCTCTTATTCGAATCAATATATGCCCCAATCCCAGTATTATGAACAAGAATAGGATAATAACCACTCTACACCGAGTCGGTGGGGATACAAATCTCCTGAGTCTTACTATCAATAACCATACCAACAAACAGCTTCATATACTCCATATAAAGACCAACTTATAAAAATCTTATTTAGAAAAGAGTTTAGAAGCCTTCCTTGAGTCCACACGACAAGTGCAAATTCAATTGAACTCAATGCTCCCAAACAATTCCAAATTCGAGATCCTTACTCTAATTTTCAAGTCCAACCATAGCAAGAAGAATCTAATGACTTAGAAAAGTGTACGAAAGACCTAACTCAGTCCAGAAATAATGTTACCCAATCTCTCGATAGGTTAGAAGCAAAAGTGAGTAATTTGGTCAACACAATTAATGATAAGAATGAGAACCTTTATCTAACATATTTTCAACCATTTGTGATTCTCCTAGCCATATCATGGTATCTTGGAGGTTTTAACCAAGATTCAATTTCACAACAAAACTTTGTACTTGACCAATGTCAACCAATTGATAAATTGGCAAGTTTTTATTACAATGAGATTAAACTTGAAGATGAATATGACACCAATTCTCAATGTTGTGATTCAGTTTCACTTTTTAAATCTATGCTGACTCCGGTATCTTTACCTGGTTTGGACCTCATTCCGAAGCCAACATTGATTCCTATCCCTATTAGAGCTTGAACATGAACCACCTATTTTGGATTGTCACATTCCATTATTGGGAAATGAATGTGAACTTGAATTCTATGATTTGGACCAAACTTATGAACCAACTCCGACTCTTGAACCTAAACTTGATGAGTTTTATTCCCGAGTCAGTATCGGTTCCTATTCCTTTCATTGTTGAGCCCAAATCATCCATTTCACAAATCACATTCCATTGTTGGACCAAAGTTTAGATCAATATGACTCCGTGATGATATACCAAGATTGGTCATATAATTGAAAAAAATTTTATGCTAGGATCTTGCATGATCCTATTTATATAGGGGAGTATAAAAATATTAATAGGAAAGAGGTTATGAAAGGTGGGTTTCATGAAAATCTATAATATCTAGATTGGGCAGAAACGCTTGGCCCAATGAGACCACCACTGAAACCACCACCTTGAGATGAAAATTTTCCTTCCTTTTGATTTTGAGGTTAGGAAGAAAAATTGAAAAAGTAATTTAGTCTTGATTTTTACCTTGGTGAAATATGCATGCTTTATACACTTACACACTTAGGATTAAAAAAATACTTATGCCTTAATAAAAATATTATTATATAAAAAAATTTCTGATTAAGCTGGGTATTTGTGCCTCATAAAGCATAAGTATTCATACCTAAAAGTGTTTCATATAAATAAAAATCTTTAGTTTTGTGACCTTATTTGTTCGAGTCCTAAATTCTTAGGATGTTTTCTCACCCGGTGCCCTAAACCGTTCGGTTTGGGAGTCAACGACTAAAATTCGTTATATGGGTGAATTAGAAAGCCTAATAGAGCTAAGGGATATTATCACCATAAATGTTAAAAGAAAAGGGCATAAAAGTTAGAGTAAAAGAATTTCGAGTCAAATTTTCACGGTCACAAGGTGCATATGACTTAGGGTAAAATAATAGACTTGATGAGAAATACAATTTTAATCCTTATCTTGAATGAAAACAAGTTTTTAAATAGAGACTAAGTTTAGAAATGACTAAGTTTAGATAATCCTATGACTTATTGGTTACTTGAATTTTCACATTAATACTTCAAATATTTTTTTCATTCAAAATGCATTTTTCAAAAATACTAACACTTTATTTCTTTTTCTTTATGGATTTTGTGGGTTATCTACTGATAATCCTCATGAGACAAAACTCGTCCTCTAGGGGTAACCTAGAGGTTTAATGACTTGTTACACGAGCTAAGTGCAACCGTGATTCCTACGAAGTGAGTTAGAATAGGTTAACTCTACTTTTTGTTTTGCTCGAGGATGAGCAAAAGATAAGTGTGAGGGTGTGTTTGAACAGATATATTGTATAAATATTATTACATTCCTGCAAATATTTTGTAATAAATCTTGCAAATAACTTGCCTTAACTTCTTATTCATGCAGGATATGATAGAGAGAAGATAAGCATGAATTCTATCCAAATAATCCAAAAATTCAAATCAAATGGGGATCGACTCAATTCAGAGGATCTAAAGGCTATCTTGTCTGAAGATTGAATCTACCAGATAAGATAATACTATAAAAATTCAAAGAAAAAAATGAAATTTGTGAAAACCCTATCGGTTTCACTGAGGATAAAAGAAGATAATGTCAAATACGGCGCAAAGGTTCAAAATCCAGAAAGATAAATGATAAAGGACAAATAGACGAACAAATGCCCCTTGATCCATACCAATGCCTCTTGATCCTGGCCCAACGGCCAGGATATTGCCACAGAAACGTGGAAAAAGCCGCGTTTCCGTGGCGTGGTGGTTGAACAACGGGGATCGCCCTCCCCTATCTTCGTAGGCATCCAATATGCATTTTTGTTTCCTATAAATACCCGTAACCTCGAAGGCAGAAAGGCACCACTTCAGAGAGAGCTTTACTTTAGATTTTCTTTTTTTCTTCAATGTAATTCTTATTTTATTATTTTTCTTTTTAGCTTAGATTAGAGAGAATTATATGATTAAAAGAGAGGAAGAGTTATTGTAGAGTGACACTATTGTAATCCTTTCTCAAGAAACTTATATTGAAGGTGACAATCAATGGAGATTTCTCACTTTTTCTTCATTGTGCTCGATCTCGCTAAAGCCTTACTTTTCTTTATCTTTTCTACTACTTCGCTTTAATTCATGCTAAGGTAAATTTTCATTCAAACAATAGAGGTAAGTACTCTTCTTTTATTTCTTTTTATTTTTGATTTTTGCACCAACACTTTTCTTTATTTGTTTCCTTGTCTTTTGTAACTAAAACAACAACACCATTATCATCTCTTCTTCTATCATCTCTTTCTTAAATTAGCTTAATTATTTTAATTTTTTTTCTATAAATCTGAGAAGATAACTATTAACTTGTTTTGTGTAAATTAAAAGAAAGATACTTACACAACGCTTTCATCGTTGTCCCTCCCTGTGGATCACGACCTGTTAGCTTTAGGCTACATGATAGCGCGAGGACCTAACACTGTTCCTAAAAGTAGATATTTTTCTGTGCAGAATTGGATCAATCAATGATTACAAGATATGCAAGAAATATTCATATAACAATACTACAAGACTATGCAAGCAACATTAATTCACGTAACAGGAACATTGATTCATGCAACAGGAATACATGAATGATCCAAACATGTATACATGTGAATCTATGTAACAGTGAGATACAAATAAAATAATAATATCCAATGTAATACATGATCCATGTAACAAGTGTACAAGTACATGCAATAACAATGTTCAGTATAACAAATATCTACATGCAAAAACAGTACCACGTGTCATAGATATCCGTGTAATGTTGATACTAATGCATGTGAGAACAATGATCGTGTAACAGTGATACAGTATATGAAATAATAGTGTTCAGGAACATGATGTAACAGCATCCAATGTATCAGTGGTTAGTCTGGAAAGGTAACAGTGTCAGGATATAGATATAACGGGGATATATGTCTATATAACTACAGATATATCAGTATTTGTTACACCACTTTTAGTTATTACTGTAATCGATATCATAAAAGAATTATATAAATTATTTACTTTAAATCATTACAAAAATTATCAATTTATTAATAATTTATTTATATTTTATATTAAATTATGGATATTAATCATGAATCACAATAAATATCATTTTATTAAAAAGGTTTAACAAGCACACATCTATATATTAATTAATGTGTTGTATCATTTACATGATTTATTAGACGTTAAATACAATTTACATGATTTATTAAACAATAAATATAGTTTAATCAATTAATCTTTAAATTAAGGTATAACTTATAAAATAAAAACACTCACGGAGCTAATACAGGGATGTAGCTCATCTTTTACGATCGCAACGGCTTGAAAGTCACCCAAATCGGCCTCTGGACGCTCAAGATATCGCCTAAACACTAAAATAAATAACAATAGGTTAAATATGTAATAATAAAGCCTAAATTGCAAACACTCCATTTACTAAGGGTTTTTATGAAAAATTACCTTTATAATGGATTGGGTTTGGGTTGCTAACGGGTCGGGTTTAGATTCAAAAACCCAGACCCATTAACTTAAGTGAGTATGGATTATTGGATTTTCGGGTTTATGAGTTTGGACCATTAAGAGAGAAAGAGAGAGAGAGATAGAGAGAAAGAAAGAGGAAGAGGGGAGCAGAGGCAACGACGGCCGCCATGGCCATCGGTGGCGGCATGGGCCATTGACGGCGGTAGGGAGAGGGGAAAACAAGAGAGGGGAAAAGAGAGGAAGTTAGGAGTGAGAATGAGGAAAAAAAGAAAAAGAGAGAAAATAAAGAGGGAAAGAGAGGATCGGGTGTTGGGTGGCGGCTACTGGCCACGATAATAGTGTGGTGACCGTCTTCGCCGCCAACGACAGTGGGAAGAGGGAATAAATGAGGAGGGGGGAGAGAGTGGGGAGAGGTTGATAGAGAGAGATTGGGGTGGAGAAGTAAGAGAAAGAGAGTAATGGAGAGAACGAGGAGAGGGGGAAAGAAAGGAGAGAAAGGGTATGACCTGGCTAGTAGCATGGTGACAGTCTGGCCATCAGTGATGGCTCAGACCTGGGAGAGAGAAAAGTTGAGGGGAGAGAGAGACAGGGTGAGAGGAAAAGAGAGATGCACAGAGAGATGTAGAGAGAGTGTGAGAGAAAGAGAGGTGAGAGTGAGAGAAAGATAGAGAAATAGAAAGAAGGAGAGGCGGTGAGATAATAGGGCGATGGTTTACAGGGGAAGGAAAGGAGATGATTGGTGGAGAAGAAAAGAATAATAAAAAAGGATTATTTAATATTATTTTAGTCGGTAAAATTTAACTAGTTCCGAGCAAGTCACAAAAATTACATAAAATAGAAAATATTATATTGAGGAGTAAATTGAAATTAGGTTTAAGAAATTCAGTCTGGTTTACAAATTAAAATCTTTGAATCGATCAGTGATACTGGTTGATACCGAATTGGCCAAATTTTGATTAATTTTAGAAAAATCTCCAAAAATATACTAAAGTAAAAAATATAATTTTGAAGAACAATTTGAAAACATATTCTTGAATTTCAACTCCATTTGTGAAGTAAAAATCATATAGACATCTATCGCATCGGTCGATACCGAATTTGGAGATCTTCCAAATAATCTAGAAAAATTTCAGAAAATCCTGAAAATTTTAAATATTAAAAAATGATATCTGATACTGAAAACAGTTCGATATAACTACTAGGAAGGTCAAATCAAATACATAAGCCACATCGAGCACTAATGCTAAAATACATACATCTAGAACTGAGGGATTACTCTTCTTCCTACGTTTAAAAAAATTTATCCTCGAAATTTCAATTCAGATAGGAGAATAATATTTACAGCTCCTAAAACCTAAATGTTATCGCCTACGATACTTTCACTATGCCACTCTGATATTTATAACGAACTCGGGGTGAAAACTAGCGTCGTAAGTCAAAGATAGGGGATTGGAATAAAAAAGATGAAGAGAAAGCGAGAAGGAAATCAGAATATTCTGGTTGGCAACTGAAATTAGGGAATAGAAAGAGTCAAGGAATGAATTTTTAATGAAATATTATTCGTGCACTCATAACTGGAATCCCTAAATCCAGATACAGATTAATTCTAATCTGATAAGTGGTTGTATTGTTGGTAAAAGCCCAAGCATTGACCAATGTGGTCACCCACATTTGGTGTAAACCTAGTCTCTTATACCAATCTGTAACACCCCAATCCTGTAGATACGGAAATGTTACGGTGACGTGCATACGCAGGGCAAAAATACCCTCACATCCGTCCTCTAAGCCTCAGTACAGGGAATAAACGTAATATACACAATAGTTTCAGCATTAAATAAGTACAAGAATACCTACAAAAGGGGTCAATAATCATGATAGACATGAAAATAAGAATAAATAACAAAATAAAGACAAGATAATAACGATACTTATGAATAATAAAGTGTCGAATCTCCTAAAATCTCGTGGAGTATCAGGTACTACGAAGTCCCAGATATCTAATCTGAGCATGCAAACTTAGGGTCGCCAGAAAGCGACCTAGTGAGTGGTAAAATGAAGGAAGCAGTAATATATACAATAGTAGTACCATCACGATAATATATATATATATATATATATATATATATAATATGTATGTATGTATAATACATGTTTAAATACCAATAATACAATATAATTATACTAGAAAGAGGGAGAAGCGGTGAGAAAATAGAGAGGTGGCTTACAGGGAAAGGAAAGAAGATGATTGGTAGAGAAGAAAAGAATAATAAAAATGGATTATTTAATATTATTTATTCGGTAAAATTTGACAGATTCCAAACAAGTCCCAAAACTTTCATAAAATAGGAATATTACGCTGAGAAGTAATGTGAAATCAGAGTAAGAAATTCAGTCTGATTTACAAATTAAAAATTCTCGAATCGATCGGTGATACCGGTCGACACTGAATTGGCTAAATTTTGACTAATTTTAGAAAAATCTCCAAAAATATAGTAAAGTAGAAAATATAATTTTGTAGAACAAATTGAAAACATATTCTTGAAATTCAACTCCATTTGTGAACTAAAAATCATATAGTAAATTATCAGCATCGGTCTATACCAAATTCGGAGATCTTTTAAAGTAATGCAGAAAAAATTCAGAAAATCCTGAAAAGTCTAAAATATGAAAAAATAATATCTAAAATTGAAAGCAGTGCAATCTAACTATCAGGAAGGTCAAATCAAATATATACACCATATTGAGTACTAATACTAAAATACGCACATCTAGAACTGAGGGATTACCATTGGCGTGAGATTGGCTCCTTAGGAAACCCAAGAGAAGCTAGAAAGGGGACGACGTATTCCAAGCGGTACCTCATTGGAGGAGGCTAGGATGAAGAATGGAGAACTTCTGAATATTGCTCCGTCAAAGGGAGCATATAAGAATAAAGGAGGCTTTTGGTGAGAATATATGAGAGTAGAGGGGGGGGGAGAGTGAGAGTTTGGATAAATGATTTATGCTGATAGTTGATGATTGGTGAAGGGCAAAAGGTCCTCTTTTAATCGGTGAAGGGGGAGACAAGCCTGTAACTCTTGGGTTAATGGCTGTGTAGATCGGACAATAGCCAATGACCATCCACCCCTGCGACAGCCCCACCTCCAGTGTGGGGGGTGAAGCGATAAAAAACACGTGATTGCAGGGGTTGTACGGTAGCCAAATACCATTCGCAATGCGACAGCCCCGACATGCAGGGGGTGGGTCAGACTGTAGTAAAGTATCGTCCGCCCTTTAATGCTCAGATTTTTCCACACAGGATTTGACCTGGGGGAATTAAACCCATCCATTATTGTGTTCTCAGATAGTACATGGTGTTGGAAGTATACTAACCTAAATTTTGTGAGTGAAAAGTCACTCTAGCACTGGAATGGGTATGACTTCTATTCAATTCAAATAAAAGAACACCAATTGTAATGAACACCTTGTAACTTCTCGGAGACAAATGTAGGACACAACAATAATTTGTTTCAATAAGAAATATCTCAACTAATTCCTAGCTGAAAATAAATTAGCCCAGGATCAAACGTCATTTGGCTGGTCACTGTGCTCGTTGATCCCGACATTTAGAGAGCAAGGCCTAAACTTAGGCATTGAACTCGATCCCCTTCGCAATGCCTTCTGCGTGTGCATCGAGGCCGTTAGATGGTGCCACGAGCAACAACATCTTGGCCCACAGGTCCACTTGTGCCTCCCATCGTCTTTATTTGTAATGCTCCGATCCCATGGATACGGGAAATGTACATATAAAGGGCGAATATACCCCCACATACGTATGCTAAGCCTCAGTGCTAGAAAATAAATATTATATACATAAAAATCTCAACAAAACTAAGTATAAGAATACCTACAAAAGTGGTCAGTGATCATAATAGATAAGGAACTTGGATAAATCAGGAAATAAAGACAAAATAATAAAGATACCTATAAATATTATAGATGACGAGTCACCTATTTGTATCCCATGAAATATCAGGTACTCTAAAGTCTCGGATCTCTAATCAGGGCATGCAAGTCCAGAGTCGTTAGAAAGCGACCCAATGAGTGATAAAATAAAGGAGACATTAATAGTATACTATAATAAAATTACAATCATGGAACATATAATACATGATTAAATGACAGTGATACAATATAATTATACTAACAATCAGTATATATATTATGTCCGTATCAAAATATTATCAATGCCTAGCATGTTATAACAGTGTTATCTTTTCCGTATCAAACTATATATGATTAAAATAATACAATGTAAATCAGAGAGTGTTTACATATACATACATACATATATATATATATATATATATATATATATATATATATATATATATATATATATATATATATATATTTATATATCAACTAACATTATATAATTATATTATTATTGAAGCATTTATAACCATTAACATATTTTTAATATGTAATTGAGATAAGATACAGAACTTGATTATATACTATTGAAATCAATTTGTATTATTAACAGGTGTCAAGCCTTAATTATTTTATATTTACTATTTACTAATAGTACTAGTGACATGACAGTATAATGATAATAAATGAGAACATCTACACATGAAATAAACAGAAGTAATCACATTATAAAGTTTGTGATTATACAAGAACAGTGTGTCTATAGGAAATACATGAAAAAAATACACGGTATTCATTGTATTCGTGTACATGAATAGTGTGTCTCCATAGGAAGTACAAAGTATACATGCGTCATGGTGGTGGATAGATATCAGGAAATGTAATAAGTATAAATAGACAATATAATATATGTATCGAGCAAGTCATGTTACTTATGCAATAATAACAATCAGTATCGCCTGATATTTTAATCAATCTCTTTTAGTGTCTCATACCACTAGCAGTTCATACTGGAGCTCATACTTTAGTCGAAACCATCCAAACATGACATACGAGTACAATTATCCGAATAAGAGAGTGACCAAAATAACTAGCGCTCCTGATGTCACTATTGTTTATGCTGCTTTATCATGTTAATTGAAAATCCAATGGTTAAGGAGATTTAATATGGTGGATGTAATCCGTGCATACCTGGGATCACGGCCTTAAATGGATCCATAACTGCTAAGACAAGGGCCCTCCGCTAAGTGGGGAGTAGGAAACGGGAAACGAGAGCTCATGGAGCCATATACAATCGGTAGCCATCACTACCATCTCCTGCAAAGGCATAAACATGGATTCAGTACATCCACCCGATAAGATCTAATTAACCCCCAATCTCATGTTATATTTATTATGTTTAAACTACACAGTGTATCAGGAACAAGAACAGTGCACAGTACATGTAATACGATAATAGGACATGAGCTTTATTGATATCATGAAACAAGATAATGAGAAACGAGAAATAAGAGATGCGAGATTCTAGAGGTGGCCCCGATGGCTTATATCCATGTGGCACTTAATATCACACATCGCATATCAACATGACTCATGTCCAGTAACAGGATTATCATATCGATATCAGTAATAAAAAATAGTCATGTAATAGAAATGCAAGAATATCCATGTAACAGAAAAAGTGACCCATGCAATAGGAATACCAAAACAATCAAAACGTGTATACACGTAAATTTATGTAACAGTGAGATACGAATGAAATAATAATATCCAGTATAACACAAGATCCGTCTAACAAGTATACAAGTACATGAAATAACAATGTTCAGTATAACAAGTGTCTTCGTGAAATGATAGTATCTAGAGTACTAGAGTGATCGTGTAATGATGATACTAACACATGGAATAACAATGTTTCTATAACAGTAATACAAGCACATGAGATAATTATATTCTCAAACATGACATGAAAGTGTCTTCTGCATCAGTAGTTATTCAGGTAACGGTGACAGTATCAGGGACATGAATATATGTCAATGTATCTATAAATATATCAGTATTTAGTATACCATTTTTATGTTGTTATTGTGATCGATATCATAAAGAAATTATAAACAATTATTTATTTTTAAATTCTTCACAATCATTTTAATAATTTTAATTTATTATTTTAGAACGTCATTATCAATAATCCAATAATCACTTATTAGTAATAAATAACTAATTCATCTATATTTTATATTAAATTAATAATCATAATTAAATATTATCTTATTAAATATGTTTATAAAGTACTCACATATATTTTTAATTAACATGACTTATCATTTATATGATTTGTTGATCAGTACTTACAATAAATCAATAACTTAATTTAATTTCACATAATGAAATATAATTTATAAAATAAACACTCAAATAGCATTTACAGGTATGTATCTCGTCTTTCTACAATCACAACCACTCGTAAATCGTCCAGATCGGACTCTGAATGATCAAGATATCAATTGAACATTAAAATCAATAACAATGGGTTAAATATGTAATTTTGGGGTTTAAAATGTAATAAATTTTATCTAGCAGGGGGTGTTAAGTAATGTTATTTTTATTTAGTTTGAAAATGAGTTTGGGTTGCCAACGGGTCGAGCTTAGATCCAATAACCCAACCAAATTGGACTTAAGTGAATATGGGTTATTGGGTATCGGGTTAATGGGTCTAGGTTTTGGGTTTATGGGTTAATGGGCACGAGTTTGGGTCCAATAGAGTATGAGGGAGAGAGAAAGCGAGATAGGTGAGAGACAAGGGCAAAACAGAGAAGGAAAAATAAAGGGGAAAAAGGAATAAAAAGAGAAAGAGAAAGAGTGGAAGAGGGAGAAAGAGTAGGGAAAAAGAAAGGAGAGAGAGCCTGACCAGACTAGTGGCCGGCCAGTGGCGGCGCCGATGCCTGGGGTGCCGGCGGCCTGGGCACAAGTGGAGGAGGGAATGGTGAAAGTGTTGATGGTCTTGTGATTGGTGCAGGTGATGGAAGGAGGAGGTGATGGAGGGTGTGGTTGTCGGTGGAAGAAAGGGAGGAGATGGTGGAGATGGGTGATTGATGGTGGTGGAGAAAGTGGTAGAGGAGGTGGTGATTATGGTGAAGATGGTGATGGGAGATGGTGAAGAAAGAAGATGGGGATAGCGGTATTTGAAATCTTGAAGGAGAAGGAAGTGGTGGTGGTGAAAGTGTGTTGCCCAGAGTAGTGGCCGCTGTGGGATCAGCTAGCTGCATGGACATGCCAGAAAGGGAAGACCGGAGGGAGTGGGTGTCGGCTGTTGGAGAGGGGTGGCATGTGATTGGGTTAAGGGGGAGAGAGAAATGAAAATTAGAAGGAGAGAGAAGATGAGATAGAGAGAGATTAATAGAGAAAAGAGGGGAGAGAGAGACAGAGGCGGTGGAAAAGTCAGTTGAGACTGGCTTGGATGGGAAGGAAAAGGTGAAAGATTAGGGAAGAAGTAGATTTAATATTATATAATTAATATATTATATATGTGGGTTAAAATTTGACTAGTTCCGAACGGTTCTCAAAAATTATGTAAAATAAAAAATATTACCTTAAGGACTAATATGAAATTAGATTTAAGAAATTAAGTCTTATTTGCAAATTAAAAATCCTGAAATCGATCGGCAATGCCGGACGACACTAGTTTGGCCAGATTTTTGATTAATTTAGAAAAATACCAAAAATACCTAAACTACAAAAATATCATTTTGAAGAACAATATGAAGTGAATTTTAGAAATTCAACTCTATTTGTAAATTAAATACATAGAGTCAATTATCACTATCAGTCTACACCGAATTCGGAGATCTTCCAAAATAATCTAGAAAAATTTCAGAAAATTTTAAAAAATCTAAAATATTAGAAAATAATACCTTGAGCTAAAATCAGTTCAATCTGACTATCAAAAAGATCAAATTAAATTTGTACACCATATCGAATACTGATACGGTGATAAGTACATCCAGGGCTGGAGATTACATTATTCATCTACGATCACCTCTATTAGCTGCCTTTCTCCAAGTTCCTTTCGTTCTTTATATACTTGGGCTGGTATATTTGAAGGGCCCCTTCATCATATGTAGTACCTTTCTGATTTTACCTATTAATTTTTGGATCCGCCAAGTTCCCCACCTTCTAATTTCGGACTGGGTTATTTCCCTCACTTGCTTCACAATGAACCCATTCAAAGCAGGACCATCAGGCAACAGATCTGGAGCATAAGGCACCAAATATGCACAATATTTGGACAAGATCGATGCCACCTTGCAATATTCGAACTGACTGGTGTTGAAAAACGAGGAATTTCAAGTGAATCTTTGAGCTAAATTAAAGCTTGATCCATTGCTAGAATTACACGGATGATGGTTGGATTGCGTTTTCCTTCCATTGGGGATGAACGTGATTATTCACATGTTCAATTCTATTTCTGAGCGAATGAGATATTCAAGTTAGAAGTTGGTCTAATTCAATAGCTAAAAGGGGCTAAAAGATGTCAATATACTTCAGTCCCACATTGTATATGGTATGGAAAGTTGAATAAATATGAAAAGTTGAGAACAAAGGGTATACCTTTTGGATTCTTGGAGTTTTCGCGTGTGTTTGAGGGGAAACCATGCCCGCCATCACCGCCGCCCGGTTCGTCCCAAGCCGAAAACAAAGCGCAACTGTGACCTCCTAGAGGTCCGGTTCATTTTTGGTCCAGGTGGTTAAGTTGCAGGCATGCGGGTGATTAGATGCGGGCACAAATCCGTGCCCGCACAATTTGGGCACCGGGCGGAGGAACGGGCACACCGGAAGCGCTTATTTTGAGTTCTCAAAACGCACCGCAGAAGATCAGAAATAAAAGTTCTGAATTTGTATCTAAATCTGTGTCTTCTTAAGAAAGAAGTTCTTCTCTCTCCTCCTGTGTCTTCTTAAGAAAGAAATTCTTCTCTCCTTTCTCTTACAGTGAATAGTCCTTCATATTAAGGCAAATATTCTTTTTGAAATTTTTCTTAGTTCATGCTTTGTATACTTTCAATTAGTGAAGGTATTGATTGACTAAGATTCAACTGTATGCTGATTTGGTAGTGCTATTCAAATATCGTGAAGGAGTGTTGTTTCTTAGACCAGTGTCTAGTAGCTCATTAGCACCGTAGCAGGGGACGTAATTGTCATAAAGAGTTTCGCTACATACGTACTTCACTCCATATACTATATAATTGAACTAACGTTCTTTTTACATGGATTATGGTGGAATATTTATTTTCATAAATATTACTGTTATTATATTGAATATATATTGAGACTGACTAATGTCAGTCTAATTGGTGTTCAACTAAGGGGTTGTTTGTTTCGCAGTAAAAGGCGTAAAAGTCCGTAATTCGTAAATGACTTACAACCTAATTACAACTACGGTGTTTGTTTGGATCATAATTTGTAAAACACTTACGCAACTCAACTATCACTCACTTGCAATCCATTTACCACTCACTTACAGCTCAATTATAGTTAATTTTGTGGTAATGCAAATTTGTATTATTTTTTTATGTTAATATTAAACTTTTTTAATATTTAGCATTTTTAATATTTATTTGCAATATTTAAACTTTTTAAATAACCAAATAGTTAATTTTGTAATCAACTTTTTCACTTACGACTTATACATTACGACAACCAAACACCGTAAAATACAATACACTTTATCACTTACAACTTTATAGTACCAACCAAACACCATAAAACTTACATGCATGTAACTCATTTATAATTGTAAAAGACTTTATCAATTACGACTTACGAATTACGGCCAATTACGACAACCAAACAGACCCTAAGGAAGAGAATTGAAAGGTAGTTCTGTAATTAAGGAACGTTCTATTAAATAGAAAACTTCCCACTTGATATTCACTGACCTGGCCAATTAAATCGGTGATCTTTATTAGTTATCAGACATATCAACCGGTGGCTCTGTGCCAAGCAAGTATTCTTTCAGTGTAGTTGATAAGTTGGCATGCCTCTTCTGCTCTTGGAACATTGATCACTTTCCTACAGTGGGGTGAGTGTCGGATGCCGGCTTTTCTAACTAGGGAGCCGATAACGGCTTTCTTGACTTCATTAGGAAAATTTATTGATGTTTCCTTTTCTTGCCAGAGCGAGTATTGGCTCAACTGTTTCTCTTTCAAGACAATCTTCTTTCTTCTGAAATAAGAGATGATTTTCTTGGGGGTCAGGAGCCCAGTTGCCTTAATTGTCTTTCTTATGAATGGCTTTTTCATGGCATATTTACATAGTAATGCTACTTTGGCTTGCTTAGGGAACACGTAGGTAAGAACTTTGATAGGCTCAATACAACCAGCCATGAATATGATTAATTATCAAGCAGACTATCGCATCGAAGTATAACAATATAGCAGACTATTACGTCGTAGTAATAAATGTTGAGGTTCAAGTCAAGCTCGAGCAATCTGAACATCTCTCTAAGCTATATGAAAGTAGGATAAAAGAAAGAACAGACATTGAAGAAAGTTGATGGGTATAAACGCTAGCTCAGAGTACAGGTGTTCGTCCCTGGGAACGCTAGCTCCATCTCAACGACACGGGAGGCTCTCGGGTGGTCTGAAAGGCCCATTAAGCACAAGGTTTAGAGCTCTTTTGGAGTTGGATTCATATATCTGCATCCCTTCGAATCTCAGTCGGAGCAGTTTATTGCTCATGTTGATTCGGAAGCCCAGCCATGTACCCGGCAACAAGGTGGGCCTTCCTTCCCACCGCGAGCGATGGTTCTGCTATGTATCTTTGCTCTTTCATTGAATACAAAAGCTTATGGTAAGAAATTCTACAGTGATGGACAGAGATTTCAATTGCACTTAACTAAGTTTCAAGCAAAATAATAATTTGGGCACATGATGCTTTCTTGCAGGTGGTAGACTTACAATCTTTGTTCAAGTCTGTTGGAATATCAAATAAAAATGTCTTTATGATTTTGAAAAATAAAGAGTCATCATTATCAATTTAGAAACGATGAGTCATCATCAATTAAGAGTCATCATCAAGTGAGTCATCATCAATTTGGAGGTTGCTATTCTTGAATTTGGAGGTTGCTATTCTTGTAAGTTTTGAAGCCTATAAAAGGCCATGTACCTCTTTGTTTTTTGAATCAAGCAAAAAAGCAAGCAAGCAAGAAAAAAAGTTGCTCTCCTCTTAAAATTTTAGATTATAGTATATTAGTCCGTAGACTAGTATACAACAATTGGTATTAGAGCCAGTTCAATTTTTGTTTCCTCTTCTCCTCATGGCCTCCATCAACAATCTCATCAATCCACAAGTGCCCAAGTTATTGAAAGATAACTATGAGAGTTGGTCAATTCAGATGAAAGCTCTATTTGGTTCTCAAGAGTTGTGTGAGCTGATCGTTGATGGGTTTAAGGAACCCACACCGGAGGTAGAAGCCGCCTACACCGCCGAAGAGAAGAAGGCTCTTAAAGAACAAAGAAAGAAGGATAGCAAGGCTCGTTTTCTACTCTATCAAGGGTTGGACGAGTCTACCTTCGAGAGAGTTGCCGAAGCAACGATGAGCAAGGAAGCATGGGAAATCCTTGCTACCATCTACAAAGGAGTCGAGCGGGTGAAGCGAATTCGTCTTCAAACTTTGAGGGGCGATCTTGAAGCCACTCAAGTGAAAGATGAAGAAAAAATCTCCGATTATTATTCACGATTACTTCTAATTGTGAATAAAATGAGGAGAAATGGAGAGAAGATGGAGGACATCCGAGTGATGGAGAAATTGCTGCGATCTCTCACATCAAAGTTCGAGCACGTGGTGGCGGCAATTGAGGAGTCCAAGAATTTGGAGGAGATCTCAATAGAGGAGCTTTTGGGATCTCTCCAAGTTCATGAGCAACGCATGCAAAAGAAGACTGGTTCCATAGTCTTGGAACAAGCATTAGAGTCAAAGCTGACTCTAAATGATCGTGGCTCACATAGTAGAGGTCGTGGTCATGGCAGAGGCAGGGGACGTGGTCCCCAACAACGAACCACTCAAAATCCAGTAGAGTTCCAAAGCTTCAGAGGTCGAGGACAAAGCAATCGGGGAAGATTTACATCTGGACGTGGATACAACAAGAACGTCCAATGCTACAACTGTCAAAAATTTAGACACTATGCCTCAGATTGCTAGCACAGAACTGAAGATCTTACCAATCTTCCTGAAGCAACAGATGACATGGGTAAGAATTCTACTCTTCTTCTTGCTCATGATGATTCAAGTGTGCAGAATGATATTTGGTACCTTGACTCGGGTGCTAGCAACCACATGTGCGGGAAGAAAGAACTATTCATGGAATTCGCAGAAGAGTTCATGGAAGTGTGAGCTTGGGAGATTCTTCAAAACTCTCCATTGAAGGCAGAGGGAAGATCAAAATCTATCAAAATAATGGTAAGCCCGAGTATATTTCCGATGTTTATTATATTCCTAACATGAAAAGTAATATTCTCATCATCGGTCAATTACTCGAAAAAGGATATAAAGTATATATGGAGAACAACCACCTTTGGTTGAAAAATGCAAAAGGAGGTCTTATAGCTTGTATTAAGATGACAAGGAACCGCATGTTTCCCTTTCATCTAAACACAAAAGTTGAGAAGTGTTTTCAAGGACTCATAGAAAATGAGTCATGGAGGTGGCATCTTCGCTTCGGTCATATAAATTTCAGGGGCCTGAAGTTACTATCTGCAGCCGGCATGGTACGAGGTTTACCAACAATCGATCCACCAAGTCATACTTGTGAAGTTTGCATAATTGGCAAGCAAACACAACTTCCTTTTCTCAATGGAAGTCGTGGAGAGCGGAGGCACCATTACAACTTGTTCATACTGACATCTGCGGACCGCTAGATCCCGTCTCTTTAGGAGGTAATAGATATTTTATTACTTTCATTGATGATTTCAGTAGAAAGTTATGGGTATAAAGAAAAATCTGCTGCCTTTACTACCTTTAAGAATTTTAAAGCTCTTGTTGAAGCAGAGAGTGGCTATAAGCTAAAAACTCTCCGATCTGATCGAGGTGGTGAGTACACCTCAAATATATTTCAAGAATATTGCAGGGAGCAAGGCATAAAGAGGCAGTTTACTACTGCCTATACACCACAGCAAAATGGCATCGCAGAAAGAAAGAACCGCACTATTCTTGACATGACAAGAACCATGCTTAAAGAAAAGGGATTGCCGAAGCAGTTTTGGGCGGAAGCTGTGGCATGTTCAACCTACTTGCTCAACCGATGCCCGACGAAGCAAGTGAAGGGCAAGACGCCTCAAGAAGCATGGAGCGGTTATACGCCTAATGTCGCACACCTATGAATTTTTGGGTGTATTGCATATGCTCAAGTACCTGAAGTCAAAAGGAAGACGCTTGACAATCATGGTGAAAAATGCATTTTCATCGGATATAGCAAGGAGTCGAAGGCATACAAGCTTTACAATCCACTAACTAAGAAACTAGTGGTTAGTAGAGATGTTGTCTTCAATGAAGCTGAAGCATGGAGTTGGAGCAATGAAGAGACTGTCAAAGAGCAACCCATGGTGAATGAACCTGACGAGCCCCTACAAGAGGATCCACCACCAACTACAACACCATCTCCTCAACATGCTACACCGTCTCCTGCAAGAGGTTCTCCATCTTCTGGGGAAGGTAGTAGCAGCGAATCCTCCGTGCAACGAGGTCCAATCAAAATGAGAAGCCTCAGGGAGATCTATGAGCATATAGAAGAAGATGGAGAAACTAATCTCTTTTGTTTATATGCCGATCATGAGCCTCTCACTTTCCAAGAAGCTAAGGAAGAAGATTGTTGGCGATCAGCAATGGAGGAGGAGATGCATGCCATCCAGAAGAACGACACATGGGAGTTGACAACACTTCCACAAAATCACAAGGCGATAGGTGTCAAATGGGTGTACAAGATCAAACGCACAGCAGATGGTGAGGTTGATCGGTACAAGGCGAGGCTTGTGGCGAAAGGCTACAAACAAAAATACGGCATCGACTATGAAGAAGTCTTTGCACCAGTTGCTCGATTAGATACGGTGAGATTATTAATTTCACTTGCAGCTCATCACAGGTGGAAGTTATATCATCTAAATTACGGAGTCGGACTTGTGAGTCGTTATATGGAGACACCGAAGGAGTCTCATTGGCTAGCTGCAAAGAGAATTCTAAGGTATATCAAAGGCACACTCAACCTTAGTCTATTTTATACTTATGGTGAAACTGCAGAGTTAGTAGGCTATTCAGATAGCGACTGGGGAGGTGATCAAGATGAGAGGAAAAGCACCACTGGCTATGTTTTTTATCTTGGGTCAACTGCATTTTCATGGACCTCAAAGAAGTAAGGAGTTGTGGCCTTATCTTCATGTGAAGCAGAGTATGTTGCAGCTTCATCTACTGTATGTGAAGCTATTTGGTTGCGGAACATTTTAAAGGAATTGGATAATCCACAAGAAGAAGCGACTGTAATATTAGTGGACAACAAATCAGCCATCCAACTTGCAAAGAACCCAGTACAACATGGGAGGAGCAAACATATAGATACACGGTTTCATTTTCTCAGAGACCATGTAAAGCAGAAAACTGTGGAGCTGGAGTATTGTCATACCATGGAGCAAGTAGCAGATATTTTCACCAAGCCATTACCTATTGAACCTTTCAGAAGGCTAAAAGAAATGCTCGGTATGAAAACATTTTGATTTGAGGGGGTGTGTTGGAATATCAAATAAAAATGTCTTTATGATTTTGGAAAATAAAGAGTCATCATTATCAATTTAGAAACGATAAGTCATCATCAATTAGGAGTCATCATCAAGTGAGTCATCATCAATTTGGAGGTTGCTATTTTTGAATTTGGAGGTTGCTATTCTTGTAAGTTTTGAAGCCTATAAAAGGCCATGTACCTCTTTGTTTTTTGTGTCAAGCAAAAAAAGCAAGCAAGTAAGAAAAAAAAAGTTGCTCTCCTCTTAAATTTTAGATTATAGTATATTAGTCTGTAGACTAGTATACAACAAAGTCTCCCTCTTCGAGTATTTTTGTTTTCTGCTCGGCAAAGTAATTAGATCAGTTCATTAACAAAAGAATCAATTCACTAATAAAAAGGAAAAGGAAATTTTTTATTTAAAAATTTACTAGTAAATTGATAATTTATTTGATCTGGACCTAACAAGAGCTTGAGACCAATGAAGCATCAACATGCAAGGCATCAGGGGCATACAAAAAGTAAAGATGGCAGTGCTAACGGAATAAACACTGTTAGCGATGATAGATAATCTGGTACACAACAAACAATAATGAAAAGCAGAGCAGCCCAAAATCAAACGCCGGTTGGCTGGGCACGATGCTCGTTGATCCCAACATTGGAGAGCAAGGCCCAGACATGGGTGATGAACTCACCCCCCTTTGCAATGCTCTCTGCATGCGCATTGAGATCGTCAGATGGAGCCATGGACAACAACATCTCAGTCCACAGCGTAGCGAGCACTTGCCACAGTTCTTCCTCGTCTTCAATAACCTCCAGCAGCTGCCTTCCAAGTTCCTTGCCTTCTCTATACACGTGGGCCGGTCTCCCCAAAGGATGTCCTTCATCCTCCATATGTAGTCCCTTTCTGGTTTTACCCACTAATTTGGTGATCCGCCAAGTTCCCCACCCTCTAAGTTCGGACTGGGCTATTTCCCTCACTCCCTTCACAATGAACCCATTCCAAGCAGCACCATCCGGCAATAGTTCTGGAGCAGAAGCAACCAAATATTCACAATATCTGGACAAGATCGATGCTACCTTGCGATTGTCGGACTGGATGGTAGGTTCTGCGACAGGTCGGTGGTCATCGCAGTGACTGGTGGCTATGTGCCAAACAAGTATTCTTTCAGTGTAGCTGGCAAGATTACCTGCCTCCACTGCTCCCGGAACATTGGCCACATTTAGATAGTCCGGCGCGGGTTGGATTCCATGGTGCTGAACCAAGGAGTCGATAACGGCTTTCTTGACTTCATCAGGCAAATCGATTGATGTCTCCTTTTCTGAGCAGATTGAGTACTGGCTCAACTGTTTCTCTTTCAAGACCATCTTCTTTCTTCTCAAATAAGAGATGATTTTCTTGGGGTTCAGGAGCTTAATTGCCTTAATTGCCTGTCGCGTGTATGGCTTTTTCATGGCATATTTACATAGTAGTACTACTTTGGCCTGATCGGAGAATAGGTAGGTAAGAACTTTGATAGCCTCAACACAACCAGCTACGAATACGATTATCAGGCAGACTATTGCATCGAAGTATAACAATATAGAAATTGTTAGCACAAGAAGAACTAGAAATATGAGGAGGAGGAGCAAGGAGCAAGAACACAAAATTTCTTTTCTATCAAATTCTTGCTTATTCTTGCTTATCTTTTCATTCAAGGATGACAACACTATTTATAGACTCCTAATGACTCTTGAGATTCCACACACATTGGAATTCCACACACAATGACTCTTAAACTTCCTCACAATGACTCTTAAACTTCTTCACAATAACTCTTGGTAATTACAAACTACATAATGCATTTGACATCTCATCTCCTTAATTAATATTGTATTGGGAACTCCAAGGGACTTTGTTTGAGTTTATCTTTCAACAAATTCCTCCCTTAAACTCAAACATTTTCCATCCTTCATTCCAATCATCTTCTTGCAATTTTCGAATAGCACTGTTGGTAGCGGCTTTGTAAAGATATCTGCCACTTGATCACGACTCGCAACGTGACTCAGTCGCACTTTACCTTTCTTCACATGTTCCCGTATGAAATGGAAACGAACATCTATATGTTTACTCCTTTCATAGTGCACCGGATTCTTTGCCAACTCAATTGCTGATTTGTTGTCAACTCGTATTTCGGTCGCTTCGTTTTGCTGGAGTTTTAGCTCACATAGCAAATTTCTCAGCCAGATTGCGTGGCACACGCACCATGATGCTGCCACATATTCTGCTTCGCATGTTGATAAGGTTACTATTGGCTGCTTCTTTGAGACCCATGTGAAAGCTGTGTCTCCCATATAAAACACATATCCCGATGTGCTTTTTCGATCATCTATATCTCCGCACCAATCACTGTCGGAGTAACCCACCAGTTTGTATTCATGTGTCTCCGAGTAGAATAATCCGAGTGATACAGTTCCTCGAATGTATCGAAGAATCCTCTTGATAGCCTTCAAATGTGAGTATTTCGGTTCCTCCATGAACCGACTCACTATCCCGACACTATATGCAATGTTAGGCCTTGTGCATGTGAGATACCATAGGCTCCCAACTAAGCTCCGGTATTTGTTTGCATCCACTCGATCTCCTTCATCAAATTTTGAGAGTTTCGCACCAAGTTCCATCGGTGTTGCTACCGGGTTGCAATCTTCCATCTTGTTTTTCTTCAAAATGTCTTTTGCATACGCCTCTTGGGACACAAATATTCCCGATTTGCCTTGCTTAACCTCAAGACCAAGAAAATACTTCATCAGCCCCAAATCTGTCATCTCGAACTCCCGAGTCATCGCTTCTTTGAAGTCTTTTATCATCTCCTCATTATTCCCCATGAATATGAGATCATCAACATAAAGAGCAACAAACAGCAAGGTACCTTTTTCCTTCTTCACGTATAATGCATGCTCATGAGGACATTGCATGAATCTGTTCCCTTTGAGGTAGGTGTCGATTCGGGTATTCCATGCTCGCGGCGCTTGCTTCAGCCCATATAGCGCCTTCTTTAACTTCAACACTTTTTTCTCCTTCCCGGCTTTCATGTATCCAGGAGGTTGCTCCACATATACTTCTTCTTCAAGCACACCATTTAAAAATGCTGACTTCACGTCCATTTGATAGATTGGCCACTTGAATTGTGCTGCTTGGGATATAAGAAGCCGAATTGTCTCCATCCTCGCGACTGGAGCAAAGACTTCATCATAATCAATCCCAGCCTTATGTCTATAGCCTTTTGCTACTAGACGTGCCTTATATCTTTCTATCTCACCTTGGGCATTCATCTTTTTCTTATACACCCATTTTACTCCTATGGGATGATGTCCTTTCGGCAGCTCCACCAACTCCAAAGTTTCATTTCTTTCAATAGCACTTATTTCTTCATCCATCGCGGCTTGCCATTTCTTATCTCTCACTGCTTCTTCAAAAATGATATTCTCAGCATCCGCTAGAAGACATACCAAGTGTACTTCGCTTGTTGTCTCGTATAGATCTTGCAAGCTTCGCATCTTCGGTTGTCTTGGTTCTTCTTCATCATCAGATGTCGGAGGGCTTGTCTGTTTGATTATCAGTGCAGAGGTTGATTCTTCTATTTCTTCCTCCTGCGTCACCTCTTTTTTGTTGTTCCAATCCCATGCGCTTTCTTCATTCACTTGCACATCTCGGCTTACAACCACCTTTTCTTCGATCGGGTCGAATAACTTGAAAGCTTTTGTCTTCTCGTCATACCCGATGAACACGTACTTCTTACTCTTGTCATCTAGCTTGGTTCTTCTTTGATCCGGTACGTGCGCATAGGCCACACTACCGAATACTCTCAAATGTGATACGGTTGGTTTTCGTCCGCTCCAAGCTTCCTGGGGTGTTTGATCTCCCATCTTCGCATGTGGGCACCGATTTTGCACATACACAGCACATTGCACCGCTTCTGCCCAAAATTCTTTTGGCATGTTTTTGCTCTTCAACATCGACCGAACCATATCGAGAATAGTCCGATTTTTCCTCTCGGCCACACCATTTTGCTGAGGTGAGTATGGTGCAGTCAAGAATCTTCTGATTCCTTGTTCCTCGCAGTAGCTTTTGAAAGCAGTTGACATGTACTCTCCGCCTCTGTCCGATCGTAAGGCCTTGATATAAAGACCAGTTGTCTTCTCTACTTGCATCTTGAATTTCTTGAACACCTCGAGTGCCTCGAACTTTTCTTTCATGAAGTAAACCCAAGTCTTCCTTGTGTAGTCGTCAATAAAGGTGATAAAGTACCTCTTCTCACTGAATGACTTAGGTGTGATCGGGCCACATATATCGGTATGTACCAACTCGAGAGAACTCCTTGCACGATATTCCGCCCTTTTCTGAAAAGTGTTCCTTGTTTGCTTGCCAAGTACACACCCTTCGCAAAATTTCTTGGTATAGTCCATATCTGGTAACCCGTGGACCATATGCTTCTTTGCTAATTCTGTTAGGCCGCCATAATGTAAGTGTCCGAACCGCAAGTGCCACAACGAGACTTTGTCATCCATGTTGACTTGCAAGCACCTTTCTCGCACACTTCTCAAGTTGAGTTTGAACATCCGATTCTTGGCCATCTCCACTCGTGCAAGTAACCGGCCTCCTTTGTCCTTCAAGTGTAACATTCGATCTTTCATGAAGATCGAATATCCCTTCTCTAATAGTTGGCCCATGCTAAGGATATTACTTTTCATGTCAGGCACATAGTAGACATCCTCAATTGTCCCTTCTTTGCCATCCTTTTGAGAAAAGCGTATTTTTCCTCGGCCTTTGACTTGAACCTTCGACGCATCTCCAAATGACACGTGCCCATCTTCTATCTCTTGGATCTCCATAAAGAGATGTTTGTGCCCACTCATGTGATTGCTAGCGCCTGTATCGAGATACCAGACCGAGTCGCTATCAGGAATAATGTCTTTATAGGCCATCATGAGAACACCATCGTCTCTTATCTTCTCTTCCGTGACTAGTTTCGCATTTTCTTCTATCTTTTTGTCGGAGTAGCACTCTTTTGCGTAGTGTCCATATTTACCGCATTTGTAGCACTGGACATTTTGACGATTTGACCGGCCGCCTCTACCACGATCGCGTCCTTGACCACGCCAATTTTGTTGGCTCGGCTGGTCCTTTTCTTTCGAGTTGTCTCCGCGTCCGCAGCCTCTACCGTGACCATGACCTCCACGGCCGCGTCCTCGACCACGCCAGTTTTGCTGGGCATACATCGTCTTGTCCTCCTTGATAGTTGCCTTAGATTGTAAGGCCTCTTCGAGCATATCTTGTTTCTTCTTCTTCCGTTGCTCATGCGCCTCGAGAGAACCGGCGAGATCATCTATGGTCATCTCCTCCAGATTCTTCGACTCCTCAATTGCACATACAACATTTTCGAAATTCTCGGTCAATGACCGCAGAATCTTCTCCACGACCCTTGAATCGGTTATGGTTTCTCCATTGCGTTTGAGTTGATTCACCACCGTTTGTACACGCGTGATGTAGTCAGATACTCCTTCTGACTCCTTCATTTTCATGGCCTCCAATTCACCTCGTAGAGTTTGAAGCCGCACTTGTTTAACACGGTCGGCGCCTTTGAAGACTTTTTGCAAAATCTCCCATGCCTCCTTCGAAGTTGCCGCACTAGCAATCTTCTCGAACCCCGACTCATCTACTGCTTGGAACAAGAAGTAGAGAGCGGTCTTGTCTTTCGTGCGCGTTTCTTTCAACGCCTTTAACTGATTCGGCGTCATGTTATCAGTAGTAGCCGGCTCTGTGTAGCCGTTCTCAACTACTTTCCACGCGTCTTGTGCACCAAGCAACACCCGCATCTGAATGCTCCAATTATCATAGTTCGTCTTTGTGAGGCGTGGTAGCGGCATCTGCCCCAGCGGTGTAGGCTTTTGTCCCAGCGGTGTACTCCCGGAATTCGCCATGGCTGTCACCGACGGTCTTCACCTTCAGCACTTGTCTTCGCTTTCGGTACTTAGTTTCGCCTTCGCACTTAACTTCGCCTTCGACAACTTGTCTTCGCCTTCACCTTTAGCACTTGTACTCGCCTTCAGCAAGAAGTGGATTTTGCTGTGCACTCTCTGGCACGCCTTCAGCAAGGAAGTGGATTTGGTCTTCTCCAAGCTTCAAGCTTCAAGCTTCACAATGGGAATCACCTCCCAAAGTAATCACCGCACGAAGGAAAAATAATCACACACTGCCCAAGTCATGCAGCACTTCCTTGAGATTTGATCACAGCACAAAGAACTTGCTGGAAGATTTGATCACCTTGAGATTTGATCACTGCCAATGTCTTTTGATTGCTGAGCGCCTCTCGCACTTGCTTCACGCGCTACCACTGAGCGCTCCTCACGCGCTGCGATCACCGTCAACACGCGTCTTCGATCACTCCACCACGGCTCTGATACCAATTTGTTAGCACAAGAAGAACTAGAAATATGAGGAGGAGGAGCAAGGAGCAAGAACACAAAATTTCTTTTCTATCAAATTCTTACTTATTCTTGCTTATCTTTTCATTCAAGGATGACAACACTATTTATAGACTCCTAATGACTCTTGAGATTCCACACACATTGGAATTCCACACACAATGACTCTTAAACTTCCTCACAATGACTCTTAAACTTCTTCACAATAACTCTTGGTAATTACAAACTACATAATGCATTTGACCTCTCATCTCCTTAATTAATATTGTATTGGGAACTCCAAGGGACTTTGTTTGAGTTTATCTTTCAACAGAAATAGTACGTTCCTGTAAGTTCAGATCAGATCCCAGCGCATTGCGGTAATAAACATTGAGGTATGAGTCATGCTCGATCAATCTCTGAACAACTCTCCAAGCTATATAACAGTAGGAAGAAAGGAAGCACAAACACTGAAGAATGTTGACGAGTGATATGTGAATGGAAGCTCAGAATATAGGTAGTCATCGAGAAAAGCAAGCTCCATCTCCACTAGCCGGAAGGCCCTTCTGTGGTCTCTGAAAGGCCCATTAATCACAAGGTTTAAAGCCCTTTCGGAGTTGGATTCAGACGGCTGCATCCCTTCGAATCTCAGGCGAAGCAATTTAAAGAGGGCAAAAGAGAGGCAAACTTCTCTGTTCTTTTCGTTGTGCCGCAAAAGATTCCTTTCACAGCGCCAGATCTTGTCTAAAGTGATGTAGTTGTTATTATCCTCATTGTTGGTAGTAATTAAGCTGTAGCCATCTTGCGTGATCACTCTCTTGAGCTTCTCTTCACCGAGGACCAAGTAGGGATAATCAGACATGAAACTGGATGGTGATTGCTCGTAATCTGCCACGACTTCTCGCTCATGTTGATTCGGCAGCTCGGCCATGTAGCCGGCAACAAGGTTGGCATTCCTCCCCACCGCAAACGATCGATTCGCTAATTTCTTGGCTAGGCTAGCCTGGATAACGTTGAAAACGTTTATGGCCAGCACAGTGGTAGCTTGAAGTAACAGATCACTGTAGATGGTATAGTAATCATCTTGCAGCGCATCATTCTGGTAGCTGATGAAGAGAAAACCAAGCCATCCAGCATCAGCAAGGTGCTCAGTAGGGTTGAAGTCGTCGCCTCGATCGATATTGTTGGCATTTTCATTGTTGTTATCGTTGCTGCGGATGTAGATCTTCAACTTTTCCCCAGAAGTCTTCCTGACGATAAGCTGTAACAAGACGGCCGACACAATGAGCAGCGGAGAAGGGGCCTGAACGTATTCGGTGAGGCGAGGGTGTACGTGACGAGGGGGATGTAGAGCGTGGACAGTATTATGATCAAGGCCTTGATAATGGGGTTTCTTGATCGGCGAGCGAGGGTGCTGGGAGGGTGATGACCACCACGGAGTCCGTGCTGGTGAACAGCAGGGCATCCACGCGGATCAGCCAGAGAAACGTCTCGTGCTGTTGCTGAGACACAGAAATTTGCTCGCTCATGTTGATAGTTGAATGTCTCTGATGGATGAGAGATGAAGGAGAGAGGAAGTCTTATCTGCTCAAATCTTATCAAGGGCCATATAAATTTTATTGAGTTGAATCCTGCACACAGAAAGTACAGAATTTCAGAACTTTATGAATAGAATGTGTAAGTTTTTAATACTACCGCAATAGTAAGTGGTTATGCGAGTCATGATCCACAAAGAGTGACTAGCGATAGAACATTTTAAGTAAATTCGTTTCTTTTTGAGTTTACAAAAATATGTTAGGAATTTCTTCTCAGCTTTAGAAAAAGAAAATAAAAAGATTAAGTTAGAAGATGTAAAGAAGATGGTAAAAGAAAAGATGATGAAATTGTTGTTGTTGTCTTATTTTCCCAAAAAAAAAAAATTAAATAAAGAGGAGAATGTTGGTTTTGGAGTAGAATTCTAAACTAAGAATTAAAAAAAATAATAAAGAATTCTCACTTACCTCTTTCATGCTCATATACCTTAGATCCGTCGCTATGACTTACCTAGTGATTGAAGGCGATCAAGCATGGCGTGTAGGGTCTTCCCCGTTCCCGATCTACAATATGAATAAAAAGACAAGCTAAACTAACAAAAGAATGGTTGTTCATCACCATAGGCCATTAAGAGCACTTGTAATGGCGAAGCAGTCTCGAGGCTATTGGATTCACTTGAATTACAAACACATCAGAGGAAAGCAAATAAAAACAAGAATAAAAAAAAAGTAACTTTTGATTCGATTAAATAAAAATGAAAGAAAAGATGCATACTTACACCGGTGTCACTCTTAGTACAAGCTACTTTCTCATTCATTCATGAAACTCTTCTCTCCACTCAGTTAAATAAAGAAAAATAAAAATTACATTAAAAGAGAAAGAAAAACGTAGGTTAAACCTATATAAAAATCTATTCTACTCTCCGCTTCATCCCTTTGTTTCAAATGTGTGTTTCAGATGTGTGGGGTATTTAGAGGATAGAAATGAATAAGAAAATGAGTCGAAAGATAGAGAGAGGTGGCTATTTCTGAATTTGAATCCTCCCCTTATTTTCAAGCTTGATTTGATGTGCATATTTAATTCTGATCTGCAGCTTGTTGGCATGTTGATTGCTGAATATAACTTATCAAATGATTGAATTAGAAACAGTGATTAATGTAAGAGTTGTAGCCCTTTAAATCTTCTTTCTGGATCATCTTAAATCATCATATTTGAATTTCAGTAGCGAAAGTTATTATTCAAATACTAAAATATATCCAGTATGAATTCGAGTCTAAATTGCTCATCTCATCCGTTGATTTTCTCTCTATCCATTTATCCCTTTGGATTTTGAATTTCAGCTTTAAATTTGACGATCTATCTCTTATCCTCATTGAAACGGATAGGGTTTTCTTCTAATCTGTTTTTCTTTTAAATTTGAATGATATATCCGATCTTCAGATAAGATGGCCTTTAGAACTTCTAGATTTGAATAGATCTCCTTTCTTTTGAACTTTTGGATTTAATTGGATAAATATATCTATCTCTCTTTTTTCTCCCTTAATTATGCTACATGCTATTAAACATGAAAATACATTAATAGCAGAGTTTTATTTAAATAAAAATGCAGAAGTGTGACACATATGATATGAAAACATGCAACGAACGTGTGTGATCACACCTCCACACCTATGTTTTGCTCGTCCTCGAGCAAACATCAAAACTGAAATCACCTAGAGGGGGGGTGAATAGGTGATGGCTATATGATAATGGCAATTATGCGGAATTTAAAATTTAACTCTAACAATTATCACAATACAAATACTTGCAAGAATTAAACAAGGTAAAGGTGCAAGTAATTAAAGAGATAGAGTTAGAAGAATTTGAGCAAACGCAAACACGCCGATATGTTTCCGAGGTTCGAGCCACGCTCTACGTCCCCGCCTTCACACTTGAAGGATTTCCACTATTGAGGATCCCACCGGATCAACAATACAAGGACAACACTTGTCCGTCTCCCGTGATGACACTTCACCACCTTGAGCACACTAGCTCGCCTTGAGGCCGATGCCTCTACAACTTCACTCAATTACAATGGAAGTGATCACACTTGACCACTTTACAAAAGAGCTCACTAAGCACAATCCTAGAACCAAATAGTAGACTTAGAGTATGGGATTGTGTAGTGCAAAACTAGAGAGAAGTAGAGGAATAGGCTCCAAGAAAGGTGATGGAAATTCAGGCTTTGGAGAGAAAAATCTTTTCTTTTTGAAAACTTTGGAAATCTTTTCACAACTTTTGTAAAATTTCACTTGATAGCTCTAAAAATCATTAGTCATTTCATATGAAGTGACCACCTATTTATAGGGGTCAAAAACTGCTCAAGAGATTCGTTGGAGACAAATCCCTAAAGTCAAAGAGTCAGAAAAAATAGCTGTTGAGTCTGTCAGAACTTTTGACAGACTACCGGTCGACCGGGTCGGTCGACCGCCAACGGTCGAAAATCCGACCGTTGGGGCTCACCGGTCGACCGGGTCGGTCGACTGGCAATTTCCAGAGAGCAGCAGGTTGGGGCCGGTCGAGTATCGGTCGACTCCCGGTCGACTGATACGCACATGCACATTTGTGCATGTCGGTCGAGTGCCGGTCGACTGCCGGTCGACCGGTCACTGTGAA
Organism: Agave tequilana; assembly: GCA_038442645.1. Taxonomy (NCBI): domain Eukaryota; kingdom Viridiplantae; phylum Streptophyta; class Magnoliopsida; order Asparagales; family Asparagaceae; genus Agave; species Agave tequilana. The sequence continues at coordinate 50,582 of JAVJIF010022687.1, forward strand.
TTTCTGAAAAATCAGAACTGACAGACCTGGACAAATTTTGGATTTTGGTTTTGGGTCTTGGATAAAATGTTTTGGTCTTGAAAAATCATAGAGTATGAGCATGTGTCATACTACTATCAAGGTAAAATACTTGGTAAAAATTCTTTGGATAAAAACTTGATTTTCAATGAAATGTTTTTCCAAAAACTAGTCTCTCTAAAAATCATATTTCCAAAATAGATATGTTCAACTAAAACTGAGTTTGGAAATAGAAATAGAAAGTATTTTGAAGCCAAAAATCACTCTAGAAGATGTGTGTGTGTGATATCCCATATCTCTACTTCTATTATTTAGTTTTGACAAAATATTCTAAAATGAAAATAAACAAAGTACACATCTTGGATTCTTTAGCAAGTCTTGATCTTCTTCTTGAACTTATTTTCAACGCAAATTCCGAAGCTTCCTATGTGCTTTAGCTTGGGAATGCAAATGTTGGGCGAACTCCAAATTTGTGAGTCTTTTAGAGGAGTCGTCAAAATCTGTTTCTTTGAACCTGAAATACTTTTAAAACAAGATTATTAAATACATAACTAAATATGTTTTGCTATCATCAAAATAACCGGGATAATGGCCTTTGGGCCAACAATCTCCCCCTTTTTGATGATGGCAAAACATATGTAGTTATCACAAGATATTTTGGGTAGAGTCTTCAAATGAAACTCCCCCTCAACATATGCATATATAAAAATCATACTCAGGCATATTATCACAATTGATAAATCATAAACATCATATATCCATGCCCATAGAAAATATCAACTACACATGTCATATCATAGATAAAAGGAAATGAGTCTCAACATGACATAAATACATAACACAAACAATACATGTCCACAACAAAAAAAATAAAAGGTGTCCAACACAACAAAATAAGTCAAGTACATAACAAAATGACAAAAGTGTCACACAAAATATCTCTCTCTCCAAATATCTCTCCCCCTTTTTGACATCATCAATAAAGGGGAGGTCACTCATCAGCAGCATCACTCAGTCGCCTCGTCATCCTCCTCCTCGTCATCATCAGAGCCCTCGGCCATCGTCTGGTCATCACCATCATCTGAGGAAGAAGAGGAATCTACCTCCTCTGTATCCAAGGCATCAACTCTGGGGCGCGGTGGTGGAATAGAGACGCGAGCTCTGGGAGGGAAAGGAGGACCAGCAGCAGGGAGACGACGAGCACCCGGAGTCCCATCAGGAACGACTATGTCCAATTTTGTGAACAAAGACTGGAACTGAACATCCACAAATCTCATGGATTCAGCCATATAGGACAAGTCGTTTCGGACCTCCGCCCGAAAAACAGCATCCATAGCAGCACGATCAGCCAAATCTGCACGAATTGCAGAGACTTGCTCTCCGACCCAGGCCTGATGAGCCTCGATCATTGAGCGGACCTCAGAAGCAGAAGCACCCTGAAACTCAGGAGCAGGAAAAACAGGAGGTGGAGCTGGAGCTGGATCAGCTGCAGGAACAGGTGGTGGTTGCACAGCTGCGTGTCGACGCAACTGAGCTTCCATCATCTTCAAGGCAGCAGTATTGATATCAGATGAGGGTTTTGAAGGGGCTTGACCAGAAAGATCAAAATCTAAAGCCCTGAGAAGATGGGTAATGAGCATGCCATAAGGCAGACTCCTACCAGCAGTGCGAATCTGATCACCACTCATGTGAGAAGCGATCACTCGAGGGAAATTTATCTTAATGCCTTTAAGGAGGCAATAGATAATCAGGGGAACAGGACCTCGAGCATGACTGAATTCACCGGATTTAGGCACGATATTATGAAAGATAATCTTAGCAAGGACCTGAGATTGGAGGGAATACTGACTCACAATCTCATTCCTCACTAGATCGGGATTGTCATCCTGGTGAATGAGAGTGGATGCGGTGAGCGAAGACTCACCCTCCGGATATTCAGGAAAATCATGTAGGTCATAAGAGTAAACATCTATTCCATCAGTGGAAAGATGAAGAATCCTAGCAAACTGACCTAGGGAAATGTTTATGTCCCTACCCATCACACGGGAGATGATCCGGTTCCCACTAAATTCAAAATTGGCATAGAAATAGGGAACCAAGGATGTGTAAACCTTCTCCCTGATGGAGAGAAAATCCACAAGATTGTTGGTACGGAGTATGTAGGGGATATCAAGATGTTCAAAATCATGGATAGCCACAAACCTACCAGAAATAGTGTTCCTAGGGGCTAGATGTGTGTAACGGTCAGAGGCAAGATCGTTACGCAACAAGGGATCAGTCCTAGGGGCTTGAGATGAGGATTGGGCAATGCCCTTTCCCTTCTCAGAACGATGTCTCTTAGGAGGCATGATAAAAATCAAATTTTTAGGGTTTTTGCAGGTAAAGGCACGATCTAGATGATTAATCAACCTAATATGAAGACAAAAGAAGTGATATATCTAAGCTAGAAAGGAAGAACAAGTGAAAAATTCGAAATTTTTACCTTGAGAAAATTCTGAAACCCTAGCTTGAAAATCCAGAAATTCTGAAAATCTGATGGACGGATCGGCTTGAGATTGAAGATCTGAATTAGGAATGAGGAGTTTGAGATGGGTTTTGAAGGAATTTAAGATCGGGTGAATGGATTAGAACTTGGGAATTTTTGGGAAGAAGAAGGTCCTGCGGCTCGCTGAGAGAGAAATGTGAGAGAGAGCGAAACAGTGAAGAAAAAGTCCAAATATACGCCAGAATACGACTATCGGTCGACTGGGGTTAAGGGACCGGTCGACCGAAAAGATACAGAGAGTCACGCATCTTGATCGGTCGACTGGTCCTATAACAACAGTCGACCGGTAGCACAAAAAAATACAAAATTTTTCTTCTCAGACAGAGCCGGTCGACTGGGGTTAGGGGCCGGTCGACCGGTAAGTCTGAAAATTCTGCTACCAGATTCTGACCAAAAAATTTTAAATAAAAATTATAACAAATAAAAATATGTTATATTATAATATACAGGGATACAACAACCAGTTTTAAAAATCTTCTTTTAGTGATCATATCAACAAAAATTTCACACAAAATGTTTTAATTTTATTTTACAAATTTAAACAAAGATTTAAAGATGTTGAAGCCGAATACCCAGTGACGGGTTCTGAACTTCATCCTCTTGATTCCTCTTGAATGAGTTGAGGTGCGCAATTGCCATCTTTAAGGTATTTGTTTAAACAAGAAATTTTGATTATTAATTTATACCTTTGAAAAATAGTATATACATATAGATACATTCTCAAACAACATGGACATGTGGACAAATATGACATAAGGCATAAAAATACAAGATATGAAAATTAACGCAAGGCATGTACACAACATGATAGAAAAGTAGTTCTATATAGGCATGTATCAATGGAATAAAAAAGCAAACTATCAATTCTATACACATGTATACATTACCAAAAATCAACAACTATTTTAGAATGGAGATGTTACCAATTTAAGGGCAATCTCCAAAAATAGGTGCCTCCACGATAGCGATGCAAGCTAGATTTGAACTTGTGAGCTTAGTTGCATCTACCACCCGGGCACCGTCTCCCCTAAGTCTTGGAGGAAGTAGATCCACCTGTGTCACCTACATTTGGAGGATCTTTTGGTACCCAAATCTTTGAGGGTCCTTTAGGGTTAGTACCGGGGCGAACCCAAACATATTTATTCTTAACATTATTTTTAGCATAACAAAATTTTTCTAAATGGCCTTTGCGGCCACAATGAGTGCAAACATAAATCCTACCATTACCATACATGTATGCATGCTTGTGAGTGTGAGCATGTTTCCGTGCATGTGTATGTGCATGTTGTGCATGTTTCCCTTGGGGTGTTCCCTTAGGAAATTTAGAAGCTATCTTTTTCAAATCAAATGCACAATTTTTAAGTGTGGAGTCCAAAGCATCAACACGCTTTTGGATCTCAACAAAATCATTTTTCAATTTTCCAAAAGAGCTAGATAAAACATCCTTTTCTTTAACAACTATTTCAACTTTATATTTTAAAGCTTCATTTTCTCTTTTTAATTTCTTATTTTGAGATTGGGAAATCTCATACCTATTTTGCAATTCTTCAAAAAATTGTGCAAGTTCATCCATAGTTAACTCATCCTCATCTAAAGAGTTTTCTAGAGTTACCTTTGGTGCATCCTCCCCATGTGCCATGAAACACATGTGCGCGGCGTCGACTTCCTCTTCGGATTCCGACTCCGTGTCATCCCAAGTAGCCACCATTGCTTTCTTCTTTCTTTGCCCGTTCTTGGATGTGGTCGCTTGTAGAGCGGGGCAATCGGCAATGAGGTGACCGATCTTCTTGCAATGGAAGCAAGGACCGGGCTCCTCTCTTTTTCTTTCAAATCTCCCTTGAGGTTTCCCTCGCCGGAAATTGCTTTGTCTTCCCTTTTTGTAAAACATCTTACCCACTTTCCGGATGAGCATGGCGAAGTCTTCATCGCACTCATCCGATGAATCATCCTCGTCTTGGATGGTTGGAGCGGCTTTGAAGGCTATTGATTTCTTCTTTGGAGCCTCCCTTTCTTCTCGAACCTTCATCTCCATCTCATGTGTTTTGAGATTGCCGATGAAGCCGGAGAAGTCCATCTCCTCTTTGTCATTTAGTTCCTTGAGGGTTGTCGCCTTGACTTCCCAAGCTTTGGGAAGAGCTCGGATCACCTTCCTTATCTTTTGATCGTTGTCAATCTTGTCGCCTAAGGAAGAAAGAGCATTAGTTATTTTTGTAAAGCGAGTGAGCATGTCATCAATGCTCTCATTATCAATCATGTAAAAATTCTCATATTGAGAACGTAACAAGTCAACTTTTGCTCTCTTGACTTGTGACGTTCCCTCATGAGTCACAATAAGCATGTTCCAAACTTCATATGCCGATTTACAATTAATGATGCGTGCAAGGTCATCTTCATTAAGTGCTTGTGTTAATGCATATTGTGCCCTAGCATTTGCTTCATAGTCTTTGGTGGTATCCTCTGACCATGTGCTCTCATCACTAGTTAGTTCAATGAAGTCTTTGGTAATGGCCCTAGCTACCCTAACACCTAAGGATTTCAAAAACAAGTTCATCTTGACTTTCCAAATAGGAAAGTTCAAGCCATCAAATTTGGGAGGGGATTTAATGCTAGAAAAGTCCATGGATGCCATGAATGCACAAGCAAGTAAAATGCAACAAACAACAACAAGCAAATATATAGCCAAATGAAGGATCTCCCTAAGGTGGTTAAACCAAATCTAGGGTTAGGCTCTGATACCAATTGAAATCACCTAGAGGGGGGTGAATAGGTGATGGCTATATGATAATGGCAATTATGCGGAATTTAAAATTTAACTCTAACAATTATCACAATACAAATACTTGCAAGAATTAAACAAGGTAAAGGTGCAAGTAATTAAAGAGATAGAGTTAGAAGAATTTGAGCAAACGCAAACACGCCGATATGTTTCCGAGGTTCGAGCCACGCTCTACGTCCCCGCCTTCACACTTGAAGGATTTCCACTATTGAGGATCCCACCGGATCAACAATACAAGGACAACACTTGTCCGTCTCCCGTGATGACACTTCACCACCTTGAGCACACTAGCTCGCCTTGAGGCCGATGCCTCTACAACTTCACTCAATTACAATGGAAGTGATCACACTTGACCACTTTACAAAAGAGCTCACTAAGCACAATCCTAGAACCAAATAGTAGACTTAGAGTATGGGATTGTGTAGTGCAAACCTAGAGAGAAGTAGAGGAATAGGCTCCAAGAAAGGTGATGGAAATTCAGGCTTTGGAGAGAAAAATCTTTTCTTTTTGAAAACTTTGGAAATCTTTTCACAACTTTTGTAAAATTTCACTTGATAGCTCTAAAAATCATTAGTCATTTCATATGAAGTGACCACCTATTTATAGGGGTCAAAAACTGCTCAAGAGATTCGTTGGAGACAAATCCCTAAAGTCAAAGAGTCAGAAAAAATAGCTGTTGAGTCTGTCAGAACTTTTGACAGACTACCGGTCGACCGGGTCGGTCGACCGCCAACGGTCGAAAATCCGACCGTTGGGGCTCACCGGTCGACCGGGTCGGTCGACTGGCAATTTCCAGAGAGCAGCAGGTTGGGGCCGGTCGAGTATCGGTCGACTCCCGGTCGACTGATACGCACATGCACATTTGTGCATGTCGGTCGAGTGCCGGTCGACTGCCGGTCGACCGGTCACTGTGAATTTCTGAAAAATCAGAACTGACAGACCTGGACAAATTTTGGATTTTGGTTTTGGGTCTTGGATAAAATGTTTTGGTCTTGAAAAATCATAGAGTATGAGCATGTGTCATACTACTATCAAGGTAAAATACTTGGTAAAAATTCTTTGGATAAAAACTTGATTTTCAATGAAATGTTTTTCCAAAAACTAGTCTCTCTAAAAATCATATTTCCAAAATAGATATGTTCAACTAAAACTGAGTTTGGAAATAGAAATAGAAAGTATTTTGAAGCCAAAAATCACTCTAGAAGATGTGTGTGTGTGATATCCCATATCTCTACTTCTATTATTTAGTTTTGACAAAATATTCTAAAATGAAAATAAACAAAGTACACATCTTGGATTCTTTAGCAAGTCTTGATCTTCTTCTTGAACTTATTTTCAACGCAAATTCCGAAGCTTCCTATGTGCTTTAGCTTGGGAATGCAAATGTTGGGCGAACTCCAAATTTGTGAGTCTTTTAGAGGAGTCGTCAAAATCTGTTTCTTTGAACCTGAAATACTTTTAAAACAAGATTATTAAATACATAACTAAATATGTTTTGCTATCATCAAAATAACCGGGATAATGGCCTTTGGGCCAACAAAAACTAAACCTAAAAATTTATTAAACCACTTTCACAAGTCACGTGATTGCACTGAGCATGTGCAACAAGCTGTTAAACCTCTAGTTTATCCCTAGAGGACGAGTTTTGTCTCGTGAGGGTTTTCAGTGGATTGCACTCACAAAATCCATAAAAAAAGAAACAAAGTGTTAGAATTTTTTAAAAGCATTTTGAAAAAAAGAGAAAATATTTGAAGTATTATTGTAAGAGTTCAAGTAATCTATAAGTTATAGAAAAAATTAAAATTTTCATTCCTAAACTTAGTCTCTATTCAAAAACTTGTTATCAATCAAGGTAAGGAGTCAAACTGTATTTCTCATCTAGACATTATTCTACCCTAAATCATAGCACCTTCGTGACCGTGAAATTTTGATTAAGAATTCTTTCACTCTAACTCTTATGCTTTATTTTTTTAATATTTTTTGTTCTATTAATCTTAGATTTATTAGGCTTTCTAATCTGCCCATGTAATAAGCCTTTAATCAGAGACTCCTAAACCAAACGGTCTTAGGGCACCTGGTGAGAAAACACCCCAAGAACTTAAGGACTCAAGCAAACAAGGCCACAAAACTAAGAATTTTATTATATAGACCACTTTTAGGCGTGAATACTTATACTTTATGAGGTACAAATACCCAGCTTAATCAGAGAATTTTTGATATAAATATGTATATATATATATATATATATATATATATATATATATATATATATATATATATATATATATATATATATATATATATATATTTATACAAGGCATAAGAATCTTTATTTTTGAACCCTAAGTGTGTAAGTGTATAAAGCATGCATATTTCATCAAGGTAAAAATCAAGACTAAATTACTTTTTCAAATTTTCTTTCTAACTCTAAAAATCAAACAAATAATCTTATTTTGACCAAGTATAAAAAATCCTAATTATGATTCTCTTATTCCTTAAAATTACTTAATTTCCTATAAAAAAATATGTCAAAATATTACTTTCTTTTCAAAAAAAATTTTAAGATAGGAAAATATTGATTTTTGTATTTAAATAAAAAAACCTATGTTACGTTAGAACCCTCCCCCACACCTATCTCATGCATTGTCCTCAATGTATGAATGAATACATAGATGCATGAAAAAGAAAAAAGGGAAGGAATATATTACCTTAAGGTGGCAGTTCCGGTGGTGGTCGGATTGGGTTAAGCGTTCCACCCAATTAAGATAATGTAGTGGTTCACGGAACTCACCTTTATTGACCACTTTTCTATGTACATAATTATAATCCCCAATATGAATAGGATCATGAAAGATTCTATCATGAAACTTATTCTCTTTACATGACTAGTCTTGAAAAATCATCACTGAGTCATTATGGTCAATACCTATGTCCAATAAAAGAATGAGATTTGGTAGAATAATTGACTTGGATTCAAGAGTGATAGGTTCGGGAACCATTACTAACTCAGAAAAATCAACTTTGGGTTCGCGAGTCAGTTTTGGTTCAAGAGTTAAGTCCAAATCAAAGAATTGAAATTCACTTTCTTCTCCTATCAATGAAATGTAACTATCCAAAATTAGTGATTCAATTTCTAGATCTATGGGTACAGGAATAAATATTGGCTCGTGATATTGGTCCAAATTTGGTAAGGATATCAGGGTCAACATAGATTCAAAGATTGGAACTGAATAACAAGGTTGGGGATCGGGGTCACATTCATTTTCAAGTTCAATCTCATTGAATGAAAAACTTGCCAATTTGTCTAAGGTTTTAAATTGGTCAAGTTCAAGTTTGTGTGATGAAATTGAATCTTGGTCAAAGTCTTCAAGATAACATGATTCTTTATTTTCATCAATATGGTTAGAAGTATCGGGAATAGTCAAAGATTGGGTAGGAAGATTCTTATTCCTACGCATGTTTTTTAATCGACTAAGTTTTGTTTCTATCATATTTAAAGGATCACTTTAGAATTGAATCATGGATTTCGTATTCTTTTCTAAGTCGGTATGTTCTTCTTGAAAAATAGAGTAAGGATCTTTGATTTGAAAATTTTGATGAGATTTTGAGTCTTCTAAAATTTGAATTCGTCGTTCAAGCTCTTTTAAGGCTTCCACCCTCTTTTCCTCGTCAATTGATTCTTCTAATGGTTGTTCGGGAGAATGAGTATATAAAGATGGATGTTGGTAAGGTGATTGACTATATGACTCAGGGAGTTGTATCCCCACTGACTCTATGAAGAGTGGTGATGATTATTTCAGTCTTGTTCATAGTATTGAGACTGGGGCATATATTGATTCGGATAAGACCAATCCGACATACTTGGTTGGTTAAAGTTATGATATGTCGGGTTGGTAATATCCGAGTCAAAAGAGGTCAGGGTGAAATATGGATCACTATTTGCATATGAATAATTGTAATTATAATCCATATCACCAAGATGTCAAAAGCAAAAACCAAAAACAAGCAAACAAACAAACAAATAAAAGGGGGAAAAATCTAACCTAAATTAGGGTAGACCTTAGAGCTATACGACTCCTAACGGTTAGACTGTCCATGGGGGGTATCTTACAGAATCTGCCCACAAGTTAATCGGTCAGGTAGGGGCAAGATCAGTGGGAGGTATCCGTGTCTAAGTAACGGGCCTAATTATACCAAACCACAATTCTTCGGGGTTTTCCCCTCAATCCCCAACCTTAGACACCGATTTGGAAAGAGTCAACTTCTAACAATTTCCCCTTTAGGTCAATCCCTATTTGAGTTTGAGATATCCTTGGAACGTCTACTCAGTTTTAGTTGGGCTTGAGTTAGTGCGTGAGGAGATAATTTGTGGGCTAAGGAAGGGTAATGACTTTCTCACCTTATCTTGTTTATAGGACAAACCCTTAAATCAATTTAGTGCAATGTGTACGTGTATATGAAAAGCAACACTTAAGCAATGTAAACAATTCAAAAGTGTTCCTATATTATATGCCATGCATGCATACCTTTGCTCCAGCACTCTTCAACAGTAATATAAAAGATAAATGAATTAGACACGTGCCTAAATTCAAGTCTAAACCATTTTTAATATTTACAAACAATCACTTTACTGTTGAATTAAATATAGTGTGTAAAATAAATTAATAAGAAAAACAAACAAATGCAGAAGCTATATTTTGCAGTGTGAAAGTACTTGCAAAAAAAATCAATTAGTAGTCCACCACAAATGCCGTGAAAACACGGCTTTTACTACGTTTGTGTGGCACAATTATGGGTTCTGATGCTCTACCTTCTTGGGCAGAGGCACATAATAGCAATATGTCAACTGCAGTTCTTCTATTCCTAAATTCAGCCCTCACACACAAAAACAAAAAAGAAAAGGTTAGATTGTTCAAGTAAATAAAAAAAAATGAAAACTTACCATCCCTCCCCGGCAAAGGCTTCAAAATTTTATTGAGTTGAAGCATGCATACAGAAAATACAGAATTTCATAATTTTAAGAATCGAATGTGTAAGTTCTCAATACTACTGCGATAGCAAGTGGCTATGCGAGTCATGATCCACAAGGAGGGACTAGCAATGGAAGCTTTTAAGTAAGTTTGTTTCTTTTTAAGTTTACAAAAATATGTTAAGAATTTCTTCTCAGTTTTAGAAAAAGAAAACAAAAAGATTAAGCTAGAAGATGTGAAGAATATGGTAAAAAAAAAAAAGATGATGATATTGTTGTTGTTGTTTTATTTACAAAAGAAAATAAAAAACTAAATAAAGAGGAGAACGTTTGTTTTGGAGTAGAATTCTAAACTAAGAATTAAAAAAACTAAAAATTCTTACTTACCTCTTTCGTGCTCATATACCTTGGATCCGTCGCTACGACTTGCCTAATCTTTGAATGCAATCAAGCATGGCGTGTAGAATCTTTCCCGTTCCCAATCTACACTATGAATAAAAGGGCAAGCTAAACTAACAAAAAAATGGTTGTTCATCACCATAAGCCATCGAGGGCACTTGCAATGGCGAAGCGGTCTCGAGGCTATTGGATTCACTTGGATTACAAACACATCAGAAGAAAGTAAACAAAAACAAGAATAAAGAAAAAAAGTAACTTTCGATTCGATTAAATAAAAAGAAAAGAAAAGATGCATAATTATACCAGTGTCACTCTCAATACAAGCTCCTATCTCATTCCTCCATGAAACTTTTCTCTCCTCTCGGTTACATAAAGAAAAATAAAAATTACATTAAAAGAGAAAGAAGAACATAGGTTAAGCCTATACAAAAATCTATTCTACTCTCTGCTTCATCTCTCTGTCTCTGATGTGTGGGGTATTTATAGGATAGAAATTAATAAGAAAATGAGTCGAAAGATAGGGAGAACTGGCTATTTTTGAATTTGAATCCTCACCTTATCTCCAAACTTAATTTGATTTTGATATTCAATTCTGATCTGCTGCTTGTTGGCATGTTGATTACTGAATATAACTTATCAAATGATAGAATTAGAAACAGTGATCAACGTAAGAGTTGTAGCCCTTTAAAGTTTCTTTCTGGATCATCTTGAATCATCAGATTTGAGTTTCAGTAGCGAAACTTATGATTCAAATACTAAAATGTATCCATTCTGAATTCGAGACCATCTCATCCGTTGATCTTCTCTCTATCCATTTATCCTTTTAGATTTTGAATTTCAGCTTTAGATTTGACGATCTATCTCTTTATTCTCAGTGAAACAGATAGGGTCTTCTTCTAATCTATTTTTCTTTTGAATTTGAATGATATTATCTCATCTGATATACTGGTCTTCAGATAAGATGACCTTAAGAACTGTTGGATTTGAATCAATCTCCTTTCTTTGAACTTTTGGATTTAATTTGATAAATATGTCTATCGCTCTTTTTTCTTCCCTAATTACCCTACACGCCATTAAACATGAAAATACATTAATAACAGAGTTTTATTTAAATAAAAATGCAGAAGTGTGACACATATGATATGAAAACATGCAATGAACGTGTGTGATCAGTTGGTAGGTACCTGAGAAAATCAGCATATCGTATTTTCTTGATAATTTTGATGTTTATTACTTTGTTATTTAATCGTAAACTATAGTTGTGACTAAGTCCATTAATCCATTAAGTAATCTAAAAAAAATTAAAAAGTATAATTAAAATATTTCTCATTTGTCAGTATTGGACAATACTTTCGTTGAACATGCATATATGTAAAAAAAAAATCAGTAATATATAAGTGCATTTCAGAATGCAAGGTATCAATTTGTTCAGGAGGAGACTTCGAACTAATTTAATTAAGAAAGCAAGAAATTGGTGGGGGGATTCTGGTAACCATGTGAACAAGAGAAAAAAAATTATAATCTGTTTTGTCTGATGATAATAGTATTTATTTAATCTTAATAATCTCATTGCTCAATTATCCCATCTCAATGGCTAACTCTCTTGTTTTCTAGTATCTCAATAAAAATTTGAAAAAAATTATGTTCCATCAGAAAAAAAAAGATTGTAAAATTGTGACTTTCAGTCCTACAGCCGAGGTCTTTGCTAATAAGCAATGAGAAATCGTAGCTCTTAATCTTGAATACAAATCATAATCATAACTCATACAAGTAGAGAAAAATGCATAGAGCTTTTGTCGGAGAGTGCGCTGCTTGATGCATCCTCCCACCTTTCGGATGATTACAGCTGGCAATGTAGATTCCTTTCTTTTCAATTTTTTTTTTAACCCTCAACTAATAATTAATTCTAAAAATCAAAAAAAATTAACTTTGCTTCATCTAAGGTTGCCAACCGCAGGCAAAGCAATTTGAATTTTTTTTGAATTTTTTTTTTCGAACAAGAAATAGAATTAAGAGAAAGTTATTTCTATTAGATCATTGTAGTAGAGTGGTGAATTTTCCTACTTGTCATGTGGGTGATCCGGGTTTGATCCCTGGCAACAGTGAGTTTTTTTCCTTGTATACAAAAGAGAAAATCCAAAAAAAAAATTTAACTTGCCAAGATTCAAAAAAACAACTTAAAGAGTCTAAGGGTCCACTTTACCATCTGAGCTAAGGTCAGTTTGATGTAAAACATGGATGGAAGAAATAGAAAAACATAAAAAACAAATTATTTGTCCGTAGTTAACAACCCCGGATGAGCGAAAAATAAAAATTATTTTTCATTCAGCTGGGGTTACCACCACCAACGAATCTGACTTTGACAAAATTGTCCAAGTCAGCCTTGCCCGGGTTTGACAACCCTGGATAAAAGAAAAATAAAAAAAATATTAATTTGCATTTGTACGTGGGCGGCAACCCAGGCAAGGCAAAACACAGCCAAAAAAATTGGCTCGTCCGGGGTTGCCAACCCCGGATGAACAAAAAAATGATCCTAATGTCCGTGGGCACCACGCTGGCGGGGCGACCCGCCTCGCCGCCAACGTGGCATGGCAGTACGGACTTGGCAACTCTGGCAAGGCAAAACGCACCCAAAAATATTGGCTCGTCCGGGGTTGCCTACTCCGGACAAACCAAAAAACGATCCCGACGTCTGTGGGCGCCACGCTGGCGGGGTGAACCGCCCGGCCGCCAACGTGGCATGTCAGACGTCGGTTTTCGAAAATTATTCGGGAGGAGGTCAATTTTTAGAATTTTTTATTATTTGAGGGCTTTTTTTAAAGATGGCCCTTTCTTTTATTTGGGCATAGAGGCCGTGCAATAGCAATAGAGGTATTTAATTAATTTTCTCCGACTTTTCATTTGGCTCATGAGTATATTTAGTAAGCAAAATTGGTACCCAGTGAAACCAGACATGCTCATATTAATGAATATTAGTTTACTGTTTTTAACCCGTAAAATTATATAAAATCTCATCGTTGAGTGGTTGAAAAATTCTTAAATATTATTTTTTTATGAATTAATTTTATAAATAAATTATTTTACAAATGTATTCTCTGTCCATGGGCCGAGTTTAGGCTAGAGTGAATGCGTAATTTACTCTTACTCAATAAAAAAAAGGCACAAAAGAGAAGTAACTAAATGTGTGGAGGGGAATAAACATTAATTATGTTTGAATAATTATCACATATTACATAAGAGCTTCAATGAGCAGCTGGTTGGATAGAGATTTGACACATTCTTTTTTGCTGTTTCCAATTTTGTGTTTGCACTTACTGTTTGGTTGTTTGGTTACGAGTGGAAGTGAGGAAGTGAGAAAGTGAGGAAGTAGTAATAGTTCATTTAGAAACTTGAGAATTGGTTAATAAATTTTCCGGTATTTGGATATTGTTGGGAAGTGTGGTTTGAAAAATGTTGTGTCTTTTTCGGTGTTTGGATGGTACCATGGAAGTGGAACTAGAAAAGTTGACCACAAAATTGACCGAAAAATTTAAAATAAAAATTAATTAAGAAAAATAAAAATTGGAGCGTAATTAGAATACAAGTGAGATTTAAATGACCACAAAATTAACTGTTTTGAGGTACAACTTATTACAAATGAGATTTACATGACCAAAAAATTAACTGTAGCACCTTGAAGTGAGAAAATGATTGCGTAAACGAGAAAAGAGAAAAGAAAAAAGGGTTTTCTCATTTTCCTTTGTCGTTGTTTGGATAGATAAGGAAGTGAAAAATAACACTTCCTCATTTTCTTACTTCAGCCCACTTCTTTGAAACCAAACAGCCCCGTACATGTAGCCTGGTAGAGTTTGGGCGTGCTGGAGAGTAGAAGTATTATACATGAATTTTTTGCATCTGAGTCATAAAACATTTTACATATTATACATGCATTCATTTCTTAAATCCTTAACTAGTTTTAAGGGGTTTAATTTGGAGAAGTGGAAGTAACGTTAGTAAGCCAATGCACTACCCTCCTTCCTCTTGCCCTAGCTAGATGGGAAAGCGAACTATATCTAAGCTTGTTATGTCATTTATCATTTGTGAATAGGTACTTCACTTGTCAGTCATAAATATTGTTTCTGTCTTTAATTATTGCTTTTACTTATTTCGGGTCCACAATGGGACGAAGCCTTCCCATAGGGAAGGAGAACCTTCAACCTTGCGGGAAATAAGCATGTCATCAACACTAGGGAGACCTGTGAGTCCGGACATAAGATGCATGTAGTGATCGAGATATTACCATTCATTCGTCATTACATCCTCCACCCTCAAGATAAACTAAGGAGATTGTGTCTAACGCTAATAATCCTTTCAAGATCAAGCTACACGTCGGCTCATAGATCTACTTTGTTTACCATGCATGTGCATAAATTAGAAGTTGTTAAGACTTTTATTCATTTAAAAGGAAAAACAGATTACAACTGACTCAGAAATAACCTGAAGTACAATAAACCATTTCAACAAAAGATGTCTGAATTAATTCCTAATTGGAAACAAATTAGCCCGGAATCAAACGTAGTTTGGCTGATTGCAATGTTCATTGATCCCAACATTTGAGAGCAAGGGCCAAACTGTAGGGAGAAGATTAAAATCAGAGTTTTCAAACTCAATTGCATAGCACAGAAAGATTTGGAGTTTGAAGAGTATAGTGGAATGAAGAAAGGAGCAGACAGTTACTGACAAGTGCTAGGTAGCGGTCGACAATGGACACATGGATATGCCACTAGAAACTTGGAGTTTGTCTGTCTGTTGACAGTTGATATGTAACTATCGACAGGTGTTTGTATTGCGATTGACAAACGAAGCTCAGTCTGTCGACAGGAGGACCAACAGAGAGTTTGGTCATCTAAGTTTGTCGATAGGCCTTTTGAAGTTGTCAAAAGCTGTGGATTCTGACATTTTCTTGATTGATTTCTGATTTGGATTTTGATCCAATTTCAGATTTTTTAGATTTCCTTTTCTTCGTGGATTCTCTGACTATATATTGAAGGGTGTTACACTCTTATTTGTATCATTAAGAGAGGCAATTTGTATTGGAGAGTTTTAGGGTTAATTTGTTTGAGGAAATTCTACGGCATATTACGTAGTTTCTCTATTTGAATCAGTTTTGATCAATTTGGATCTTTAGATCAATTTCTAACCCTTGTAACTATGTTGATTGAATAACATCCTCCCCTTCTACCTGACGTAGGCAAGTTGTCAAAGCATGTTAAATCTCGTGTTCTCTCTTTATATTGGTTTGTGCTATAACTGTTTTTGTGATTGACTCAGCATTGCTACACTGATCTTGATGATTGGTGTGATGGATTCTTTTGGAAGGCGCAACAAGTAGTGTCAAAGCTTCGTAGGTTAGGCTGGGATCGTGTGTCGATCCCAAGAATATTATGGTCTGTTCGACAGAGATCATGTGTCGATCTCGGAGCGGCGTTAAAGTGTTCGTGGGATCGTGTGTCGATCTCAGAACAACATTAGTTCTGTTCCTTGGGATTTGTTTGGGTGGAGTAAATTATTCGAAAACTCATCTATGATTTGACTTTGAGGTAAAGGATCGATCTTTATATAGCTTGAATTTACTTTTTCATTGATTTTTTGCATTATAGTTGGCATTCTCTGGAGAAGATGGTCGAGATTAGTTAGTACAGGTGAAGATCGTTAAAATCCGCCAGTCAAAGATCAATATGGTGAAATTTGATGGCACAAACAACTTTGGTATGCGAGGTGATTGATGTGCTTAACATGCAAAATTTGGAAGACACACTGCTTTTGTAAGAGAAACCAACAGAGACTTCTTAGAAGAATTGGGATTAGATGAATCGAATGGTGTGTGACGTCATCGGGTCTTGTTTGACACAGTACGTCAAGTATTATGTGATGACAGAGACTTCTGCAAAAAGATTTGAGAGATTCTTGAGAGAGAGTATTTAACAAAGAGCATTGAGAATTGCTTGCTGAAGAGGAGGCTTTGCCCCTTTTAGTTGAAGAACAAATTCTCCATTGGTAAGGATGAGTAGTCTCCAAAATTGCATATTTTATACCACATGTTCACATTTATTCAATATTAAATTCTGTTAATAACACCTTTCTTGTATATTCCTAAGTCCATGGTGTGAAATGAAGAAGAAGCCCAAAAATCTCATTTATTTAGTGATTTAAAGCCTAGTGATATAACATTTGACTTTAGAGAGCTAATCTGTCAAATCTGAGAGCAGAAAATCAGAAAACCAGCAAGAGAAACCAATAGGGGAAAAGCCAGCAGTCTCACCCATTGGCGCGGCGCGCGCGGCCCCAGAAGGGCAGCGAAAATACGGCAAAACCGCGTTTTCGTGGCCTTCTAATGGGGCCACATATCGAGTTTCGACTGGTGGCCTCATGATGCTTTCCTAGCGTCCCCCTTAGCCTATAAACACCACAGATTTTTCAGAATAGAGGGGGGAAGAGTTTTTAGGATAGGTTTTCTCCCATTTGTGTAGTTTAGTTCTTTTTTCCTCTTTCTTTTGTTTTTCTTTTCTTTTGTAGATCTTGAAATAGGGAAGAGAGAAGTACATAGGATGAAAGTAAGAGTTCTTATATTGGAATGTGACAATCCATGAAAGGTTCTCTCTTATCTCTACTTATTTTCTTCTCTCTAACTCTTTTACATGTTTAGCTAATTTTCTCTCATGGCACCTAACTACTAACCACTAACTTTCTAACTTCTTACTTGATAATCCGCGTGAATCTAATAGCCTCTACGTGGCCTTGCTCTTGCAAAAGCCATTGATGACTCATGATGATGGATTCTAACACTCTAACATCCTAACTCTCTGACAAGCTAATATTATTTTATTCTATGCTTACTCTTATTTAGTTTTGATGGTTTAAGTGTAGCTTGTACTTGTTTGTTGAGTTTAGATGTGAAAGTGATCTTATGAGTCATGCTTTGTAAAGCTCTTGAACCAAGGACTAGTGATGGCCAATGATACATGTGAGGCAACTATCACTAAGAGGTTAGCATGTTAGTGGAGTCATTAGTAGTTAGTAGCCATGAGTTTTCTTTCATTTTTACTTTATTTTAGAAATATATCAAAAATCATAAATATCTTCTCTTCTATGTTCCCACTTCTTCGGGTTTCACCGTACTCTTCTCTTTTCATTTTTTGTTTTTTTCTTTTCATTCTTTAAAATATAGAAAAAACTTCAACACACACGTGAACATACCGTGAAAGCTTCTATCACCTCCCGTCCTTTTGGATTCGACTCGTTTAGCCTCTATGCTATAATGGAAGTATCGAGGAAGCCAAAGCACGCACTTTTAACTCGTGATTTCAAAACATACACTTTTTGTGAGCGGTTTTTCCCTGATCAAATTTTGGCGTCGTTGCCGGGGATGGGAACGGTTTGATCTCACATTTTTTTTGTTAACTTTTCTTCTTTATTTTTGGTGTGCAGGTAAAATTTTAGCATTGCAGAAGTTCACACTTGCTTTTGTGTAGGGTAAATTCTTGTATATTGCTATATTCTGCTACTAGTTTTTTGTTTAGATTACCTGTGCACTGTAATAATTAAGAACTAAAATATAAAATTAGATGCTTTAAAATAATTTAGACATTTGCATCTAAGCACGTGTCGATTTCAATTCCAATATATTGTATTTTGTTCTTTTGTTATTGTGATCTTGACGGAGATGTGCATATAGCTTAGGAGAAACACTAGAGTGAGTTACTCGCTTTTTTATGTTCATTCTTGTTTATATTGTATACTTGCACGAATCAAAAAGTAAGGGCAAATCACAATACAACATAAGGTGGGGAAGTCATTACCCTCTCTTAGCCCAAAGATCACCTCCCCACTCACACAACTCAAGCCTAAATAAAATTTGCTAGATGTTGGCCCTTAGGAACATCTCCGACTCATTTAGGAGATTGACCTAAGGAAAAATTTGTTAGAGTTTGACTCTTGTCAAATCAGTATCCAAGATTGGGATTGAGAGGCGAAATCTGGAAAAACAGTGGTTTGATATAATTAGGCCCGTTGCTCTGGCACGGATACCTCCCACTGATCTTTCCCCTACCTGGCCGATTAACTTATGGTCAGATTTCTACAAGGTACCCCCGTGGATAGTCAAACCAGTTAGGAGTCGTCTAGGTCTAAGTCAACCTTAGTATAGGCTTGTTTTTTTTCTTTTTTCTTTATTTGTTTGTTTGTTTGTTTGTTTGTTTTTATTTTTGTAAATTGTGTAATAGATTTTAACAACAATAATTTTTTCAATCCTAATATGAATCCATATTTCACTCTGATCTCATTTGACTTGGATAATTCTAACCCGGCTATGTACAACATTAACTAACTATATATGCCGGATTGGGATTATCTGACCCAATGTGAACCATATCTCCAAACTTATGACTATAATTTTTAAAATAATTTTCACTCTTCACTGAGTCAATGGGGATTCACCGCCCCGAGTCAAATTTTCAAACACCTTGTCTACAATTTTCACAATATTCATTCCCCGATTGTGATTCATACACTCCTTTTCCTTTTCACCAACCGAAGAAAAATCTGATTTGGACAGGAGTATGGAAGTCATGCACAGCAATAAATTCAAAATTTGCTCAATTCACATCAAACTCCATATACTCCTTGTCTAGAACATCCAATTGAAGAAAAATCTGAGCTAATAAAGAGTCTGGAAGTCTTTTCTGAAACAGCAAAACAATTTCAAAATATATTGGACCATCATCTCAACTAAATTTTCAAGAGTCATACTCATCTTTTTCAGTCACACCGATTCAAAATGAACAATCATCCATCCTGAAAATGAATATGGAACTATTGCATGAGTCCGAGCAATAATCACAAAATTTGATGGACTCACGGCTTCACCATAATTTTCAAAACCAACTTTCATACTCATCTTTTTAAAACAAACCAATTGCAAAGAGTATGAAAGACATGATTCAGACTTAAAATTCTGTTACCCGGCCTATCAGTGGGTTAGACTCAATAATGAGTGAATTGATCAATGAGAAAATTTTTCTTGTCAACCTTTGACCAATCTTTATATCCCTAACTCTATCGATTGGACCCAAGAATCATGTTATTTTAGAAATCAAGATTCAATTTCATCACATCCATTTGAATGCTCAAAATTTTAAGAACCACCTTGACATTTTGACAAGTTATCCTTTTTCCGAAATTGAACTTACACATGAATGGGATCATGAACCTCAAGTTGGTAATTTTAGTTCACTTTTTGACTCAATAATGACTCCGATATTTTTACAGATTTTTTCTCTATTCCGGAATTAACATTGAATCCAGTACCAATAAACCGTGAACTTGAATCACCAATATCTTATGATCACAGTTCATTGATAGAGCAAGTGTGTGAACATCAAGTCTTTAGTTTGGACTCCATTTTTGAATCAATTTCGACTCTCACTTTTGAATCAAGACTTGAGCTGAGTCAAATTCCTGAGTCGGTATCAGTTTTTGTTCCTATTCCATTTGAGTCCAAATCAATCATCACTCAAATCACACTTCATTGTTGGATAAGGATGTTTAACAAAATGACTCCGTAATTATTTTTGAAAATTAAAAATTAAATGGGGATAATTTTTTAAATAAGACCATTTAACCCAATCATTCTTTTACTGGGTCATTTTAGAGAGGTCACTGGTGGGTTCCTTCGAGATCCACAATATTTCGATTAGGCCACATTTCATGGACCAATAAGACCACCACCGGAACCACCACCATGAGGTAATTTTCCTTCCCTTTTCATTTATTTCATGTATATACACATTCACGATGCACTGAGGACAACACATGAGATAAGTGTGGGGGAGGGTTTACTAACGTAGGTTGTTTTTAAATTTCTTTTTTTACACTTTTTTTAGAAAATTTTTAATTTTCTTTTGTATAAAAACTCCTTTCTTTTCTTTTTAAAAAACTTTTTGACATAAGAGAAATAGTTTTGATTTATTTTAAAAAAATTAAGATTATCTGAGGAATTAGGAAGACCTAAAATTATGAATTTTTAAACCGAGTCAAAATAATAGATATTGTTTAAATTTTAGGATAAGGAAGTAAGATTGGAAAGATAATTTGATTCGAATTTTTGCTTTAGATGGATGCACTTCACATTTACACAATTTTTTGGGATTGAAACAAAAACTGAAAATGCCATATATATATATATATATATATATATATATATATATATATATATATATATATATATGATATTTCATGATAAAATCGCTTATTTGAAGCTGGGTAGTTATGTCTCAGGAAGCATGATTATTCACGCCTAAACCAGTGGACAAAAACAAAATAATCCCTTTAGTTTTGTGGCCTTGTTTACTCCAGTCCTTAAGCCCAAGGGATATTTTCTCATCTAGTACCCTAAAACTATCTGGTTTGGGAGTCACCGGCTAAAGGCTCACTACCCTGGTAAATAAGAAAGCCTAAGAAAACTAAGGGAAGCAAAAAATTTTGATATACATAAATGACATAAAAGTTAGAGTTGATATCTCAAAAATTTTCACAGTTCACAAAGTGCATATTTTCTAAGAGTTTTATGAAAAATCAAAGAATCGTTTCAATTTTAAATTCTTACATTTAATTTATAATAAGATTTTGCACTTAGACTTAGTTTAAGGAAGAATAATTTCTAGTTAACCTATAACCTTGGATCGCTTAAATTCTGCAAAAATACTTCAAAACTTCTCTCTCTTTCAAAATGCGTTTTCAAAATACTAACATTTGATTTCTTTCTTTATGTATTTTGTGGGTATAATCCGCCGAAAACTCTCAGGAGATAAAACTCCTCCTCTAGGAAAAACTTAGAGGTATAACGACTTATTGCACATACTCAGTGCAATCACGTCACCTGCGAGTGCTGTAATAATTTCTTTAGTTTTTCTGTTTTGTTCGGGACGAGCAAAAGATAAGCGTGGGGGTGTGAATAGTCTCCAAATTTGCATATTTCATACCACATCTTCACATTTATTCAGTGTTAAATTCTGTTAATAACACCTCTCTTGTATGTTCCTAGGTCCATGATGTGGAATGAAGAAGAAGCAAAAAATCTCATTTATTTAGTGATTTAAAGCCTACTAATACAGCCATTAATTTTGGGGAGCTAATCTGTCAAATTTAAGAGCAGAAAATCAGAAATCAGTAGGGGAACCAACAGGAGGACAAGCCAACAGTTTACACTCACTGGCGCGACGCGCGTGGCCCCAGAAGGGCAGCGAAAACATGGCAAAAATCGCGTTTTCGTGGCCTTTTAGTGGGGCCACGTGTTGAGTTTCAACTGGCGGCCCCGTGATGCTTTCCTAGTGCCCCCTTAGCAAATAAATACCCCAGATTTTTCAAAACAGAGGGGAAAGAGTTTTTAGGATAGGTTTTCTCCTATTTGTGTAGTTTAGTTCTTTTTTCTTCTTTCTTTTATTTTTTTCTCTTGTAGATCTTGTAATAGGGAAGAGAGTAGTACATAGGATGAAAGCAAGAGTTCGTGTAATGGAAGGTGACAATCCATGAAAGGTTCACTCTTTATCTCTACTTGTTTTCTTCTCTCTAATTCCTTTTACATGTTTAGTTAATTTTCTCTCATGACAACTAACTACTATCCACTAACTTTCTAACTTCTTACTTGATAATCCACATGAATCTAATAGCCTCTACTTGGCCTTGCTTTTGCAAAAGTCATTGATGGCTCATGATGATGGACTCTAACACTCTAGCATCCTAACTTTTTAACAAGCTAACATTATTATTTCATGCTTGCTCTTGTTTAGTTTTGACGGTTTAAGTGTAGCTTGCACTTGTTTCTTGAGTTTAGATGTGAAAGTGATCTTATGTGCCATACTTTGTAAAGCTCTTGAGTCAAGACTAGTGATGGCCAATGATGCATGTAAGGCAACTATCACTAAAAGGTTAGCATGTTAGTGGAGTCATTAGTAGTTAGTAGCCATGAGTTTTCTTTTTATTTTCACTTTGTTTTAGAAATATATCAAAAATCAAAAATATCTTCTCTTTAATGTTCCCACTTCTTCGTGTTTTACTGTACTCTTCTCTTTCTATTTTTTGTTTTCTTTTCTTTTCATTCTTTAAAACATAGAAGAAACTTAACATGCACGTGAACATACCGTGAAAGCTTCTATCACCTCTCATCCTTGTGGATTTAACCCGTTTATCCTCTATGCTATAACGGAAGTATCGAGGAAGCTAAAACACGTTCTTTTAACTCGTGATTTCAAAACATACACTTTTCATGCGCGGTTTTCCCTGATCAGAGCACGTGACAACTACATAAAGCTTCTTGCAGACCTTACTAATGTGGATTAGGTGATTAAGGACGAGAACAAGGTGTTTATTCTATTCAGCTTTCTACCAGATGAAGAGTATGAGACCTTCATTCTAACCTTGATCAATAGTAGTCTTCAACTTAGCTATAATGATGTGAACAGCTGCTCTTATGAATCACGAGGTGAGGAAGAAGGATAAAGCATTTTTTTCAGAAGTACAACAGGAGAGGTATTGATTGCAAGAAAAATTGATTCCAATCATTGAAAGGGCAAGGGAAATGTTGGTAAGTCCATGACCGGTGATCGTGAATTGGGAAAGAACCAGTATGTTTTCTATAAGGAAGAAGGATAATAAAAGATTGATTATCTAAGGCCCAAGAAGAAGAAGGGACCAAAATTAAAGGCAAATATCACACATGCGGAGGATGATACCGATTCTGACTCTTATGTGTTTTCTCTCAATTACTCCTTCAGTTTGCTACTCAAAAATGTCTGAGTGAATTTTGGATAAACGTGCTCCCTATCATGTTTAAGTGGGAGTGGTTTGCTAGTTTTGAAAAACTGGATAGAGGCTTGGTGCCATTTGGAGATGGACATGCATGCCATATTGAGGGGATAGATATTATTCATATCAAGATGTTCGGTGGGATGGTGATAGAGTTGTAGAAGGTGAGACACATTCCTCAGTTGAAGAAGAACCTTATCTCAGTTGGAGCTTTAGAAGCATAAAGCCTTAGGAGAACTCTTAGAGAAGGTATTCCCAAGATGTTCTGTGGCTCATTGGTTGTTTTGAAAGGCATTTGATGCAACAACTAGTACTATTTGAAAGGTAATACAAATTACAAGAAATTTGGCATCTTTAGAATAGTTGGACTGCGATTCTATCAAGTTATGGCATTCGAGGCTGGGACATGTTGGTTTGAATTTCTTGCAAGAATTAGCAATGCAATAATTATTGGAAGGTGCGAAGACCTGTAATTGAAGTCCTGTGAGCAATGTGTTCTGGGCAAGAAGATGAAGGAGCAAGTTAGCACTGTTATTCACCACACGGATGGTCTTCTTGATTTTGTTCACATGGATGTTTGGGGACCGACCAAGATGGCATCACTTGGAGGTCATCAATACTTTGTCTCTTTTGTTAATGATTTATCTAGGTATTATTAGGTATATTCTATGAGATAAAAGTTTGAAGTCCTATATTTATTGGTGAAGTGGAAGAAGTTTATGGAGAAACGACTGGCAGGAAGATCGAAATGCTTCAATTTGATAATATTGAAAAGTATAATAGGGATCAGTTCTTGCAATTTGGTAAGAACAATGGTATTAGTATTCACTTCAGAGTTCGAAAAAAGATTAGGGTGGCTAAAGAGTTGAACCGTGCCTTGCTGGAGAAGATTTGATATTTATTGTTTAATGCTCAGTTGACAAATTATTTTGGGCTGAGACTTTGGTGTATGCTGGCCATCTTATAAATAGTTTATTGTCGACTGTGATAGAAGATAATGCTCCATTGGATATTTGGTCAGATAGAGTTACTCAATACTATATTTTGTGGCGGGTATAATGTCAGACCTACTTTGGAGTCATAAATGACAAAGTGAATCTGTGAGCAAAAAGATTTGTATTTTGGATGTCAAAAGAATTTTGAAAGGCTACAAGCTATGGGACTCTGAAAACAAAAAGTTTGTGTTAAGCAGGTATGTCACCATTGATGAGGCTTCATTGTTAAAATCAATCGTCTCTCAGTAGGTGAAGAGAATAAAGACCAAAGATGTATTGCAGCGGGTAAAGGTTAATGCTACTCCACCATCTCCAGTTGGTTTAGTATTAGTTAGAATTTCACTGGATGTGATACCGGGTGAAGATCGTGTAGCCGTTTTGGATGCTGACCTGGTTGAAAAAAAGTTGAGTTATCTCTAACTATAAAACCAAGATGAATCCGTGAAAGTGGATGAAAAAGCATGAATCTCAAGTTGGAAGCTAGATCTGCTCAAGTTGAAGATAATTGTTCTCCATGATGATCGTGATGAGAAGATTGATCGTGATGAGGAGATTCATATGACTTAACCATTTGGGTTCGATGCTGCAAATTTAGTTTCAGTTGGTTGAGCTCTTTCAAGACGATCTTCTTTCTTCTAAAATAAGAGATGATTTTCTTGTTGTGATAGGCTGTGTTCACTGTAATAGCTAGTTGATCTGTATTATTACTTTCCAGCTTTGATTGCCTTAACATTACAATAAACTAAAGAACTAAAATATGGTATTTTGGACGGTTTTAAAACGGTTTAGACATTTGCATTTAGACACGTGTTAATTCAATTCCAATATACTGTATTTTGTTCTGTTGTTGTGATCTGAATTGAGGTGTACATATGACATTGCATATAGCATAGGACAAACATATGGGTGATTTACTCGCATTTTGTGTTATTCTTGTCTATATAGCACACTTGCATGAATTGAACTTAAGGGCAAAACCCATACAAGATAAAGTGGGGATTTCATCACCCTTCCTTAGCCTAAAAATCACCTCCATACTCACACAACCTAAGCCCTAATAAAAATTGATAGACATTGGGCCCTAGGGACATCTCGGACTCATTAAGAGATTGACCTAGGGTGAAACTTATTTTGAATCTTACTCTTGTGAAATCGGTGTCTAAGGTTGGGGATTAAGAGGTTACGCCTCGAAGATACGGTGGTTTAGCGTAATTAAGGCTCGTTTCTTACGCACGGATACCTCCCACCTTATTTTGCCCCTACCTAGCCTATTAGTCTGTGGTCGGATTCATACAACAACTCCCCCGGGTAATCGACCAATTAGGAGTCATCTAGGTCTAAGTCAACCTTAGTATAGGCTTGGTGTTTTCTTTCATTTTGTTTGTTTGTTTTTTTCTTTTTTGTGATTGTTTGTGAAATGGAATTCAACAACAATAATTTTGTCAATCCTGATATGAATCCATATTTCACACCAACCCCATTTGATTCGGATAATTTCAACTTGGCTTTTTACAATATGAACCAACCAAATATACTAGGTTGGACTTATCCGAATCAATACAAACCATACCCCAATCTTATGACCATAATTTGCAAAATAATTTCAACTCTTCACAGAGTCAATGGGGATTCACCTCTCCTCGAGTCAAATTTTCAACCTCCTTGTCCACCATATCCACCTGGTCCACAATTTTCACAATCTTCATTCCCCGATTTCGCTTCCTATACTCCTTTTCTAGACCAACCCATTGAAGAAAAATCTGAGCTAGAAAAGAGTATAGAAGCCAGCATGCAAGAGGCCGAGCAACAGTTTCAGAAATATTGGCCTCTCCAATTCCACAATATTTGCAAGATCCTTACTCAGTTTCACCTATTCAAAATGAATAACCATCTACCGTGAAATCGAGTATGGAATGCTTGCGTGAGTCTGAGCGTCAATCACAACATGTTAGACTCACACTATTCATAAATTTTCAAAATCAAGATCCCTACACTCCTTTTCTGGAACATCCACTTGAAGATACATCATATCCAGAAAAGAGTATAGAAATCTTGCAAGAGTCTGCTCTACAATTTCAAAATCTTCTATTCAGTCTATCAATAGGTTGAAAACACAATTGAGTCAATTGGTCAACATTTATAGGAATGAGGAAACTCTCTCTTATCAACCTTTAGCCAATACATATATCTCTAACTCTATTGATTTGATCCAGGACTCTTGTTATTTTGAAAACCAAGATTTAATTTCAGAACATCTAATTAAACTTGACCAACATCAAAATATTGGGAACCATAATGACATTTGGATAAGTTATCCTTTTCCTGAAATTGAACTTGAGAATGAATGTGATCATGAACCTCAGCATAGTAATTCAATTCCACTTCTTGATTCAATATTGACTCTGGTATCTTTACCTCAATTCAATTCTTTTTCTGAGTCAAAATTGGATCCTGTGCTTATCTATTTTGAAATTGAATCACCAATCTTTTATGATCATCACATTGAACTTGACCAATTTTATACTTTTGAAGGTCCCATTGACAAATTGACAAGTTCTCATTATGACATTGAACTCAATGAGGAGTGTGACTTAGATTCTCAAATTTGTGATCTAGTTTAAATTCATGAATCAATATTGATTTCTGTTTTGTTATCCAACTTGAGCAATATTTTAGAGTCAGCTGTCATTTCCATACCTATCATTCTTAAACTTGAATCACTAATCTTAGAAAGTGACATTCCGTTGTGGGAAAAATGTGGACTTGAGTTTCAACTTCTTGATTTGGATCCACTTCCTGAACCAATCTCGACTCCTGAGCCTTTACTTGGCTTAAGTCACTTTTCTGAGTCGGTATTAGTTCCTGTACTTTCTGAGTCCAAATCAATCATTCCATCTTTTCATACTCATTCTGGGACAAGGATGTTGATAAAATTGACTCTGAAATTATTTATGAAATGTGAAAATTAGATGGGATAAAATTCGTAATAAAAATCATCCATGTAAACATCATTTTAGTGGGTTGTATTATAAAGGTATCTGGTGGGTTCCTCTAAACTCCACGCAAATTGGATTAGGCCACATTTCGTGGACCAATCAGACCACCACTGGAACCACCCCCTTGAGGTAATTTTTCCTTCCCTCTCTATTTGTTTCATGCATACATACATCACGATGCATTGAGGATAATGCATAAGATAAGTTTAGGAGAGGGTTTACTAACGTAGAGTTTTTAGATTTTCTTTCTTTTACACTTCTTTTAGGATACTCTTAGAATTTTCCTTTGTATAGGATTTTTCCCTTTCTTTTAAAAACTTTTTGAAATAAGAGACAATGTTTTGATTTATTTTTAAAGAAAATTAAGATGATCTTAGAAATTAAGGAAACCTTATTATAACATCTTAAACCTAGTTGAAATAATAGATCTTATTTAAAATTATAGGTTAAGTATAACATATTGGGGAGATAATTTTATCTTGAATTTTTTGCCTTAGATAGTTTGCACTTCACACAAATACAATTTTTGGCATGGAAACAAAGACCTAAAATTCTATAAAGCAAAAATACAAAAGAAAAAATATATATTATATATGAAGAAAAAAATCACTTATTAAGCTAGATAACTATGCCTTAAGAAGTATGATTATTCACGCGTAAAGGTGGTAATAAGGAACAAATAATCCCTCTTAATTTTGTGACCTTGTTTACTTGAGTCCTTACACTCGATGATGTTTTCTCATCTAGTGCCCTAAGATTGTCCGGTCTAGGAGTCATCAGTTACAAGCTCACTACTTGGGTGAACTAGAAAGCCTAAGAAAAGTAAGAGAAGAAAAAAAAGAAAAAAAATATATATAAATAAATGGCTTAATGGTTAGAGTTGAAATCCAAAAAATCTTCACTATCACAAAGTACATAATATCAAGGTTTTATGAAGGATAAAATATTCAATCTAATTTTGAATTCTTACCTTAATTGAAGACAAGATCTTACATATAGATTAAGTTTAAGGGAGAATAATTTTTGGTGGACTTATGATCTTAGATCGCTTATATTTTTGCAAAAATAATTCAGAAACTTGTCTCTCTTTCAAAATGCATTCTCAAAACACTAACATTTATTTTCTTTCTTTATGGATTTTGTGGGTGCAATCTGCTGAAACCCTCAGGAGACAACAGTCCTCCTCTCGGAGAAACCTAGAGGTTTAACGGCTTGTTGCACTGCTCAGTGCAATCGCATCACCTGTGAAAGTGGTATAATAACATTTGTTGTATAGTTTTTCTTTTCTTGTTTTGCTCGGGACGAGCAAAAAGATAAGTGTGGGGGTGTGATTAGTCTACAATTCTGCATTATAACATTAAATTTTCCTACCGATTTATGAATAAAATATCATTTCTAATTGTGTTTTGGTCTATTTTGCAGATAAATCAAGAGTTAGGGGCAAAGAAGTAATAAGAGCTTAACTAAACACATTTTTGGGTAATTAAATCTGGATTTCTTGGAGGCCAAGCTAGAGAGTTTCTAGAAGATATATTGAATCTAGATATTGGCGGGTGTCTGACATGAATTTGGACAGAAATAACCGAGTCTGAGCATATCTGGCGGGTCCCCGAAGTGACACGAACCTACGCACCAAAACCAGGGACCTACGACCCTGGTATTGCCGCGAAAACGCGGCAATAGCCACGTTTCCGTGGCAATGTGGTGGGTCCACGCGTCGATTTTGACGCGTGATCTCGTCTCGTCTTCTGGAACCTCCTTTCGCCTATAAATAGCCCTGCAGAGACCCAAAACGCAAGCAAATTGAAAATAGGCTAGGTTTTTCTCTCTTTTAGTGTAGGTGTTCTTATTTTCTTTTCTTTTCTTTTGTATTTTCATTTAGTTTTTAGATCATGTATTAGGACTGAGAGATTCAGAGAGAGAAAGAGAGAGACTGATGTAATAGATGGTGACAATCTATGTAAAGGTGTCTCCTTTCTTCTCCATTGTAATCTTCTCCATCTTTTACATGATGCTTAGCTAAGTTTTTCTTCTCATGACAATCTAACTACTAATCACTAGTCATCTAACCACTTACTTGATAATTCATATGAATCTAATAGCCTCTATAAGGCCTTGCTCTTGTAAGGGCCATTGATGGCTTATGATGATGGATTCTAACATTCTAACATTCTAATATCTAACCCACTAATTTGCTAACTTGCAATGCTAACTTTATTTCATGCTCACTTCTAACCGGTTTTGATGATTTAATAGTAGCTTGCAACTGGTTTTGTGGTATGGATGTGTTGTTTGAATGTGGAAGAACCTTCTTATGTGCCATGCTTTGTATTGCTTCTTGAAGCCAAGGACTAGTGATGCCCGAGGATCCATGTGAGGCAACTATCACTAAGAGGTTAGCATGGTTAGTGGAGCAATTAGTAGTTAGTAGCCATGATTTTTCTTTTTTCTCATTTTAAAAATCAATGTAAAAACCTTTTATCATTTTCTTCATTGTTTTCACCAACTTTTTACTTCATCCTTGTTGCATCCTCTTTTTGTTTTCAAAACAATTTATCTTTTATTTTCATATTACCGTTTCATCGCCTTCTCCACCTAACTTCTGGAATTCCTTTCTTTTTCTTTTCTCATTCTTTAACAAAGAAGAACCTGTTAACAACATACGTGAACATGAACTGTTAATGCTTCTATCGCCTCCCGTCCCTGTGGATTCGACCCGTTGAGCCAATGCTATAACGGAAGTATCGAGGGAACATTAGTACATATATACTATCATTGATTTCATAAAATGCACATTAGAGTGCTGGTTCCGCCCCGATTACACATGGAATAACAATGTCCGTATAACAGTAATACAAGCACATGACATAATTATATTCTCAAACATGACATGACAGTGTCTTGTGTATCAGTAGTTATTCAGGTAACGGTGATAGTGTCAGGGACATGAATATATGTCAGTGTATCTATAATATATCAGTATTTAGATACCATTTTTATGTTGTTACTGTGATTGATATCATAAAGAAATTATAAACAATTATTTATTTTTAAATTCTTCACAATCATTTTAAAAATTAATAATTTATTATTTAGAACGTCATTATCAATAATCCAATAATCACTTATTAGTAATAAATAACTAATTCATCTATATTTTATATTAAATTAATAATCATAATTAAATATTATCTTATTAAATATGTTTATAAAGTACTCACATATATTTTTAATTAACATGACTTACCATTTACATGATTTATTGATCAGTAATTACAATTTGTTAAATAAATCAATAGCTTAATTTAATTTCACATAATGAAATATATTTTATAAAATAAAAATACTCACATAGCATTTACATAGGTATGTTTCTCGTCTTTCTACGATCACAACAGCTCGAGAATCGTCCAGATCGGACTCCGAATGATCAAGATATCGATTGAACATTAAAATCAATAACAATGGGTTAAATATGTAATTTTGGGGTTAAAATGCAATAAATATTATCTAGCAGGGGGTGTTATGTAATGTTACTTTTATTTAGTTTGAAAACGAGTTTGGGTTGCC
Organism: Agave tequilana; assembly: GCA_038442645.1. Taxonomy (NCBI): domain Eukaryota; kingdom Viridiplantae; phylum Streptophyta; class Magnoliopsida; order Asparagales; family Asparagaceae; genus Agave; species Agave tequilana. The sequence continues at coordinate 81,690 of JAVJIF010022687.1, forward strand.
AACGGGTCGGATTTAGATCAATAACCAACCAATTGGACTTAAGTGAATATAGGTTATTGGCTATCGGGTTAATGGGTCTGAGTTTTGGGTTTATGGGTTAATGGGAACGGGCTAGGGTCCATTAGAGTATGAGAGAGAAAGAGAGAGACAAGGGCAAAACAGGGAAGGAAAAATAAAGAAGAAAAAAGAATAAAAAGAGAAGGAGAAAGAGTGGAAGAGGAAGAAAAGTAGGGGAAAAGAAAGAGAGAGGGTCTGACCAGAGTGTGGCTGGCCAGTGGTAGCGCCAGCGGCCTGGGTACAAGTGGGGGAGGGAATGGTGAAGTGGTGATGGTGTTGTAATTGGTGGAGGTAATGAAAGGAGGAGATGATGGAGGGTGTCGTTGTGATGGAAGAGAAGGAGAAGATGGTGGAGATGAGTGATTGATGTGGTGGAGAAAGTGGCAGAGGAGGTGGTGATTGTGGTGAAGATGATGATGGGAGATGTGAAAAAAGGAGATAGGAATGGCGATGTTTGGAATCTTGAAGGTGGAAGTAGTGGTGGTGAAAGTGTGTTGGCCAGAGTGGTGGCCGTTGTGAGATCGGCTGGCGGCATGGACAGGCCAGAAGGGAAGACTGGAGGGAGTGGGTGTCGGCTGTTGGAGAGGGGTGGCATGTGATTGGGTAAGGGGGAGAGAGAAATTGTAACACCCCGTTCCTGATACGTACTTAGTTGCGTATTCGTATTTCTGATCGTATTTTTTTTTTGATTTACTTCCTGTATTGTTTTGTATTATGATTCTTCATATGAACGTTTTGTCTTGGATTTGGATTCGTAGACTCGGAGTCAGCCCTAGTCCTGAACGAGGGCCCGATCCTAGAGTATTGCTCGATTTGGACATTCCGGTATTCCGATTTAACCAATTTCAGTTTTAAACATCGTTTTCTAATATTTTAGATTTTCTATGATTTTCTGGAATTTCTTGGATTAAATGGTAAATCTTCAAAACCGGTGTCGGCCAGACCGTTGACCGATTCCGGATTTTTAATTTACAAACGGTGGAATTACCAAAAGGGCCTTTAGACATTATTTCTTAAAATCATATTTCCTATCTAAATTCATTTTCTGGGATTTATCAGATTTTATTGAAAACCCGGCCAATCCGGCATATACCGAGATTGACGGTTGACCTTATGATTTTTATCTTGAAAATGAGATTGAATCTTTGAAAACCGATTTCACCAAAAATCATTTTATAATATTTACTATTTTTGAGAATTTTGGGAAGCTTTTCAAGTTACTTTATTTTTGGGACTTTTTCGGAGTTTCGGTGTTTTCCAGATACCGGAATAGTGTCCAGATATTTCCCACTTTTTTCTCCCTCCTCGCCAAAACGCGAGCTTCACTTCTGGGATTCTGCATTTAATGCAGAGATCTTTTCCTCATCTCCCCATACCGCATTTAATGCACCTCAGATCAAATCCCATCAAGCCATCATGACTTTCGTCCTTTTGTGAAACGCAGCCTTTTGCCTTCCTTGGACGCAGCTTTGACTCTCCCGCGTTTGGCACATTTGGCCTAGACGCAATGGTTGTGGGCTGCGTTTTGGGTGGTGAAACGCAATCTCTTTTGGTGTGTCCTTTGATTTGAAAGTGCTACCTTATTATATTCTTTTCCTTACCATTATATAATACTCCTCTCTCTCTCTCTCTCTCTCTCTTTGATTTTTTCTCTCTCCTTCTTTTGGCACCAACAGAGAGCTTTTGGCAGCCATGGCTTTGCCTTGCCTTGGCGGCCACTTCCCCATCACCTTCACCTTCCATTTTCCCCCACCATTTCTACCACCTACACCACCAACTTCTTCACTTCCTTCTCCACCACCACCTCCTTCATTATAACCACAACAAACACCACCATGCCACCTTCTTCTTCCTCTTTTCCCACCATGAAACACTATGAACCCATCTTCTCCACCGAAACTTCTCCACCCTCTCCACCACCATATGCTCCACCGTAGCCGCCACCAAGTATAAACGCCTTCACCTCCGCGGCGAGCTCTTTCATCCGAGCCAAACCATCGCTCCCCGCGGCACCGTTTGCAAAATCTCATTTTGACCGCTTGAACTAGACTTGCACCATCAACGTTCATCTCTTGTGAAGACCGGCCTCACCTTTTGGTTTGGGGCGTGTTCCTCTCCGTTGGCGCGACGCAAAGGGCCGGTACCCTCTTTTGGATTGGGCCGAACTTCCCTTTGCTGGACGCAGCAAGGATCATCTTGGGCGAGTGTTCTTCCTCACCAAGACTTGGGTAAACTTGTAATTGCGTATCAAAGATCATACCCTTAAAACTGTTTCTGCTCGCTGTTTTTCAACATTAGTCGACTTGACCCCTTGACCAGTCGACTAACCCCTTGAAACGCAGCCTGGTTATT